>CM020510.1:3970272-3982772 GCA_009823395.1 Thamnaconus septentrionalis | reverse complement strand
CTTGTGCAGTCTGACAGAGTGAAGTGTGCAGGTCGGCAACTCTGGGTTTTTTCACAGGCTGCAGGTAGAAAGATGCCGGTGGTTGGAGACGACGCTCGGTATCTCAGAGGACTGACAGACTTTGCAAGTAGTGAAGTGATTTCCAGAGGTGGTTGCGCACACCGTCGAGCTGGCAGACTGTTCAGTCTCCGAGTTTATTTTAGTGCTGTCACCAACAAACACAAACAGCTTCAAGAATTTATTTTTCATATTTTGTTGTATCAACAACAATCTACAAAATAATTCCTGTGTCTTTGTTGGTTTGTGTGCCTCTGATGCAGGCAAATCTTTCGAAAGACGAAAAAAAAAAACCAAAAATTCCCCCCCGTTCTTTCGTCAGTGCACAGCGACGGTAAACACAGCGTCATGCATCCACAGTCTGCACGAAAACGGCCTACTGTTGGCAGTTCCAATTAAGCCACAGCAGGAAATTACTTACACGCACACACACACACACACACACACGTACACACATACTCGCCGCAGTGATGAGGCAAAGGTGACGCACCAGGACAAAAGGGGATCTGCTGGTCTTCAGTTCCCCAGCGGGCACAGCCTCAACGTCAGGCTGTCTGGCAGATAGTCGAGGCCAAAGGAAGTGAAGCAACCAGCCGTTTCTTACTGAGCCTTCCTGCTGCTTCAGTCAGCCGAGGAAAGAGTGGCGCTCAGTCTAAGAGCTGGTGGTTGGTTCTGGTGTTTGATCCTAATGGTTGGTTCTGATGGTTGGTGGTCGGCTCTGATGGTTGATGGTTGGTCCTCATGGTTGTTTCTGATGGTTATCCTGATAGTTGGTCTTGATATTTTGTCCTGATGATTGGCTCTGATTGTTGGTTCTGATGGTTCTGATGGTTGGTTCTGATGGTTGTACATGATTTTTGTTTGTGATGATTGGTCCTGATGGTTGTTTCTAATGGTTGGTCCTGATGACCGCTGGTTGGTTCTGATGTTTGTTGGATGGTTCTGATGGTTGTACATGATGGTTGTTTCTGATGGTTGGTCCTGGTGGTGGTTTCTGGTGGTTGTTTCTGATGGTTGTTTCTGATGGTTGTTTGTGATGGTTGGTCCTGGTGGTTGTTTCTGATGGTTGTTTGTGATGGTTGGTCCTGGTGGTTGTTTCTGATGGTTGTTTGTGATGGTTGGTCCTGGTGGTGGTTTCTGGTGGTTGTTTCTGATGGTTGTTTCTGATGGTTGTTTGTGATGGTTGTTTCTGATGGTTGGTCCTGGTGGTTGTTTCTGATGGTTGTTTGTGATGGTTGGTCCTGGTGGTTGTTTCTGATGGTTGTTTGTGATGGTTGGTCCTGGTGGTGGTTTCTGGTGGTTGTTTCTGATGGTTGTTTGTGATGGTTGGTCCTGGTGGTGGTTTCTGGTGGTTGTTTCTGATGGTTGTTTCTGATGGTTGTTTCTGATGGTTGTTTCTGATGGTTGGTCCTGGTGTGGTGCTGCTGTGAAGGGGAAGGTCAACCGAGGTGCCCAGGCAGCCACGCAGGTCAAAGCGGCCTTGTGTTGTGTCATGCTAGCAGACAGTCGCTCCGCTGGGAAACTATGAAAACCGTGTCGTGGTTTCCCAGCGGTGCGGTTCAAACAACTGCAGCTTCTCTAAACATATGAATCCTAAAAATACTCGGCCTCCACCACATGAAGCTGCGTCTGAAGCTGCGTTCTGCTCCCACGTGAGGGCCAAACGCACAATGTGCCGCTGGTTGCATCGACCCCGAAAAGAAACAATATATTCCCGGCCTTTAAAAACAAGGTTTGTCACAGGCCGCCCGGCCTCGTTGCCTTCCTTGCAGCAGTAAAAACCGAGCCAACACCAGCTGAAGGCCCCAGATTTTCCCTCCTGTGTGAGAACGAGGAGGCTGCGGGGGGGACAAGTTTGGCCACCACTGCCGTGTTTTCTGGAAAACTGGACAAACGTGTCGCCCTGCCGCGGAGGTTTTGCGTGTTTGTGTGTTTGTGTTTTGGATGTTACAGCCAGTCTGCGAGTGTGGGTGTAAGAGAGGAGGGAGGAAAAAAAAAGAAGAGTCAGACTGTCGTGTGAAACATTGTGTGTTTCGGCCAGTGTGTTTGTGTGTGTGCAACGCCTGTGGTTTGAGGCGGCGGTTGGGAGACGAAGGTTGCGTGTGCCGAGGCGAAACAAGAAAACACAACTTCCCCTCCGCTGGCTGGACGTACGTGCGAGGTGCTCGCATGGTTTTAGCATCTATATCCTCCTTTGTGCGTCGCTGTGGGAGTGTGTGTAGCGCACACAGCTGCACCAGCGGGAGAACTTCCTGTGTGAGTGTTGTCAGGCAAGCCCCTGATACACACAAACCTGTGAAGATACACACACGCAACTTACAGAAACCTGATTAATAGGGTTTATTTTGCTTTATGTGTGTCTCCATCTGTATGTGTGTGTGTTTGTGTCACGTCTTCAACTACTGCTGACCGACAAGCGTCCTGATGTCGCAGCAGAAATGTGTAAATTGTTGCAATGTTGCATGTCTCTGCAGCAGAATTAGGTCAAACCTTTTGGAGACAGGAGTGTGTCATCAGCAAACATGACAAGACGCCCTGCAACATTCAGACACATTGGTGCAAATGTAACAACACGAGTTATTATTGAAGCTGAATGTATTTCAGAAAGAATAACGTCTGAATTGATCAGAGAGCCTCCTCAGAAGTGTTTTCTTATGCATACGCCCCCCCCAGATCGTCAGTACTTCCCTGACTGACTGGTGTCGGTGCAGTTTGTTGCTTAAAGATTTTTTTTTGTGTTTTCACGTCCCTCCACTGTGAAGTGAAGTGCTGATACACTTCCCTGTAAAACGACAGAAGCTGGATTTAGTTTATTTCTTTAAATCTGTTGTGCAGCACTTTGCTGCAACTTTGTTCTTTCTAAAATGATTGGAGTGGATACATGAACTGAAACCTGCCACCCGCTGTCACGAAACGCTGACCGTAATTGCGTCCTCATCCCCTGTGAAACTGAAAGCAGCGCCGGTCTGGCTGTCCTAGAAATGTGAAGCGCAGAGAGACCTGGTGGTGTAGAGATCAGGGCGCAGGCCAAATTCAGCGCTTGAGAACTTGAAAATCGACATTGAAAATCAGAATCATGTTGTCACCGTGGAGGAGATGTGAAAAGACATCTGCTGCTGCGCTTATTGTGTGTTTGCAGAATTTGCTATCCGGTCATTTTTGGGTCATTTGTTTGTTAAACCAAGTAAGGTGTTGCTGATTTTCAGGAGAAGTTTGGCAGGACGGGCACGACACCAGGAGACACCAAAGGCTGTGCCTCCAATTACTCTTTTTTTTTTTTTTTCTCCAAACAATCCTTAAGGTCAGAAATTCTGCTGGATTCCTTCCGGCACTCATCAATGTGTCCGCTCGGCTCGGCGAACCAGCCTTTACTTCTTCTGGTCTCCAGAAAACCTTTGTTGTGGAGGTCATGTCTTGGTCACGAGGGAGATCCACCAGCTTTAGGAGGCTGTAAACAGAGGGCTCAGATGTGCTGTTTTTCTGGAGATCTTCTGCATAATGAATTGCGCATCGCTGGAGTCCAGGAGGGAAAAAACCCTGATGGTCATCAAATATAGACCGAAGCAGGAAGTGGTTTTAAAACCCAAAAGGCCAGATGGTTTGACAAGAAAATAAAACGTCAGACAGATTTGTGGAAGAAAGTGTGAAACACGTCCACCAACCCCCTTTTCACTCGACTCTCCCACACACACACACACGCACAAACACAAGTGCGTGAGATTGGATTTGCGTTTTTTTTCCCCACGCTGCAGCACTTTCTGCACTCGAATAGATAAGTGAGCCAACATCACGTCCATATCTGTCACGACCCAAAAAGCTCTGATAATATTTACACACGCCGCCGCTTCTTTGATGATCCTCTACGCATGTCAACTCGCATGAAGAATAAGTGAGTAGAGTAGAAGTCTCCCGGGAGGCCCTCAGAAAGAGTCGTCCTGGAAGGAGCTGAACGGAGCTGAAACCACCAGGGGATTTCACTTCAGGTCAGTTCTTCTTCTTCCGTCCAGATGTGTTTGACCCGCTGCAGGAGGTGTGAAAGCAGAGGCTGATAGTCTGAGCGGCCAAGGTCAGACTGCCAAGGTCGTGGCCACCAGGGCAGGAAGCAACAGCCTTGCAGGCTGCCCTTTGAAAGCCCCGCAAGAAGAGGAAGTAGAAGAAGAAAAATACAGGAAGTGAGTGCGAGCCTTGCTAGTCACCGCCACCTTTGTTAGCCATTGATGCTGCAGTGGCAGCAGTTGTTGTCAGAGCTGCAAGAAGAACAAAGGACGCCACTGAAGGCTGTTCTCTGCAGGAAACACCTTCTCATTGTTCCCTTTCAGCCGGTTTTAGCCAGGGTTCAAAGACCTGAGCGTGTGGACGCTGAGCTAATGTTTCCCCTCACGCTCGTAGCAACACCTCATGCCGCCGCCACTTGGCTGAACTGGCGGCCATCGAGCTGATTGGTCGGTTGGAATGTCTTTTTCCATCCTGTCGTATTTAATGGGGTTTTAATTTAATATACGTAGATTCAAAGAAAGCCGGATGAGACATGAGGCATGCAGGACTAACACACTTCTGAAGCAAGACGGCTACAATTAATTAACTTTGAGACACAAAGTTTTAGAGTCCAGAAAGTTAACATTTTTAAATACCTCAATATTTTTACTGGGTCAAAAACATTTTAAATCATGGATAAAATAAATACAGAGCTCATTTTGAAAAGGTGTGTGTGTTTGTGTTTGTGGGTGTGTGTGTGCGTGCGCACTCTCCACTCACTGTGTACATCTGATGGATGCAGCTGATGATCTACGGTATAATAAAGAGCAGCAGCTACATTCCATCTCCTCCTGTTTGGGGCAGACATGATATTATTCACTCCACTGGCTCTGCGTAATCACATCAGCCTACTCATCACACACACACACACACACACACAGGCACAAAACACACGCAGACACACACACAAGCAGAAGTCCCAAAATAGAGTCAGACGGTGCCTGAATTGTCCCCGAGGTTTCGCCGGTTTGATGCTGACTCCAAACGCTTCCCGGCTTCCAAAAAAGGGACCGTTGTCGCTTAAACACGCATCCTAAAACTGCCGACGTCACGTCATAACAGCCCGTGGAGGTGTCGACGACCCGACGGACCGCTGACGCACACGGCGCTGGCGTGTCGGCCGTCCTGCTGTCACACCAAAATTCTGGCAACGGGCGGAAAGTAGCCAGAGTTTATTTTTAAAGGACAGACAAAAAAAGAAGGAAGGTTACATTTCCGTGTGTGTGTGTGTGTGTGTGTGTGTGTGTGTTTGTGCGTGTGTGCGTGTCTGTCTGTGAGAGTGTGTGAGACCCCCTGGGGAGTGTGAGCGTGCAAGTTCAGCCCTCAGAAGGAGGTCTGGGGGGATTACAGGGTGGAATGATGGGAAAATCTGGGAGCACTCTCTCATTCACTCACACGCCAGGCTGCTTTTAAGGACAGACTCACGCGTGTGTGTGTGTGTGTGTGTGTGTGAGAGAGAGAGAGCCGCTGCTACCTCATCAAAAGGCACAGAGCGTTTTTCCACTTTGTGCTGCTGATAGGATCTTAGCCAGCGCGGAGGCGGCTGACTCCAGATGAATTCAGCAGCCGTTCAGAATTGGGGGCTTTTTCTCCGTTTATTTTATTCCGTTTATTTTTTCTCCCCGTAATCGCCGAGTAAACCAACAATGCACCAAAGGCAAACAGGAAAACTCCCCTGACGTGGTGGTGGTGGCTCCTCCTGCTGGATGGAGCGATGACTCAGGGTCCCAGAGGCTTGAAACACTGCTGCCTGTAAACACAAGAAGTGGATGCAGCAAATTACAGAAACAGCTGTTTATGGCTGTTAATAAAAAAGGAGGGGTGGGGTCAGAGAGCCACAGCAAAGAGAACTTTCCACTGGCAGAAGCTGTATAAATATATGAGAGGAGATAAAAGAGGACATGATATCATCCTTAAAGTCTTTACTGGGTCACCGACAGCCCGGCCTGCAGTACTGCCTCTCTGCAGACAGAGGGGGCAGTTTTATCTTGTTTTTTTTTCCCTGACTCATCATCACATCTGTCACGAAACCGGGAACGCCAGGAGCCACTCGAGGGAGGCACTCTCACGGCTAACAGCCGGACGTAGAGGAGCCGCACGGAGCCGCACGGAGCTGCTGACCCCTCCTGACCTCCAATTATCATCTCGCCCTCTTCCACTTTCTTCCTCCGCCGCCTCCTCGTCTCCTCCATCTGGCCTCGCTGTTGAGTCAGATCGCCGGTGAAGCTCTGCCAAATCTGTTGAATTTTATAGCCATTCGCCCTGAGAAGAGGCCGTGGAGAGCCTTTTAAAAAAGACGGCGAAAAATATGAAGTCGTTCAAAACAGGCCAGTCGCTTCACAATGACCAGAAGGAGGCGGGATCGTCCAGTTTCCCGCCTGTCGGAGCCAAACCTTAGTTGGAGCTCCGCCTCTTTCTCCTTGGAGGACTCTGATTGGTCCGGTTGCACTCTGACCAGCTGAAAACACTTCAGATTAGAGTTCTTTTTTTTGCTTCACCCTATTAAATGTGCAATTCAACCCTGGCCGTAGCTCCGCCCCCTCTCCTGGAAGCATGCTCATTGGTCCAGTCGTATTCTGACCAGCTGAAAAGAATTCAGATCTGAGCTTTTTTGCAGTTTTCAGAGCTTGAAATCAAAGTTGTTCAGCTGCTTTGCAAGGTTTTCAATGAAGGACAGGCATTGTGTGTGTGTGTGTGTGTGTGTGTGTGTGTGTGTGTGTGTCAGTCACAGCCGTTGTGACCTCGTGCTGTTGCTGCTGCTGCTGCTGCTGCATGCGAGAGCCAGACAGCGTGTGAAGTAACCGCTGTGACCGCAGTCCCCTCCCCCGCCCCCCGACCATCCTGACTCCCCCCCTTGCCTCCCCCTCCTCCGTCTCTTTCTCTCCATCCTCCCTCCATCCCTAAATCCTCCCGCCCTGGCCCGGGGAAAACTCTGTCTGCCGGTTCTTCTGGTCTTCATCAGCGTGTGCACCGTCCCGTATTACGAGACTCATAACGGCGGATCCCAGTTTTCCTCGGGGGAGGGGGGTGGATTGGGTAGGGGGGGGGGTGTCGTCCTTGTTGTTGTGACTGAGTGACCTCCTCGTCAGTAGCTCACGTCGTTTGGCTTTCATTTCTCCGCTGTGCCATCCTGATATTTTCTTGTATTTCTTTAGCTCTAACATCTGTGGTGTTAGAACTAAATCCGTCTTTTGCTTGTGAATTAGTTTGTCTGAAAAACTGCCGATCTCGCAGCGGATTCCAAGAGGTTTTGAAGGTTCTCTGTCTGTCAGGCCCATTTAAAGCGGCAGGTCGCTGCCACAGAGTGTGCGCAGTCGTTCCATTTTTGCATTACGCCTGCAAATTCCTGCTGCATCGGTTCTGTGTTGCTCTGTGATGGATTTCATTGAAGCTGTTTCAGGTATTTGTTATCAGCTTGGAGAGGCCTCCATAAAACTCCTGTCTCGCAAACCCGCCTTGCTGATGTTTTCACCCGGTTGCCGTGTGTGCAGGGTGATGCGAGGACACGCGGTTAAAAAAAAAAACCCAACCCCAAAGTAGACCGGTGCAGCATTGACGCAGCTAAACGCTGGTAAACGCAGGCTTATTGAGCGGAGCGGCGACCTCACACAGCGAGGTAGCACCTTACATAAGAGACTGGGCAGGCGCCCAACGCTCCCCCTCCTTCATCCACGGCAGGACCGACCGGCGCTGGTTGGTACGTCCGTAAAAAAAAAAATTGTAGCAGCCTTGAAAACCAGCTGGAAGCCTGGGAGGTTACTGGTGGCCCGAATGTTGCAGTACCACTGGAAACCACCGGCGGCAGTGTAGCATTTACAACACTGATGGACCGGAGATTCATTTCAAGGGCTGGGTGAATCAGTTCAATCAATCAGCTGTTTTGAAATGAATCAGACCGGACTGTGGAGCAAAGGGGAAGCACTTCTGAAGCATCCATCGGCGGTGACCTTTTTCTCCTCAACCGCCTCACTTCCTGTTGGCCGACTTCCCTCTGCCGTGCCACTTCCTCCTCAGCTGCACTTCCTCCTCCTCCTCCTTCTGCTGCTGCTGCCGCCACCACATCTGCTGCTTCTGGTGCGTCTCTGTGCCGGCATCACCTCCACCTACGCTGCAATCAGAGGTCGCACACACACGCACACAGAGGCAGGCACCCACACGCACACAAACGCACACACACACACAAACACACACGCAAACACACACTTTCCATTCTGTAGGAAATCTGTTCCAGTTGCGTGTTGAGAGGTTTGCACGCTTTTCATGCACACACACGCAGGCACGCACGCGCACGCATGCACGCACGCACGCACGCACGCACGCACACACACACTTGTAGGCATGCAGGGCCTCTGTGCCGGGCAGGTCAGCAGGTGACTGAGAGCGTCACAGGAAGTGGGTTACATAAGGAGGAAGGGCTTTATTTCCGAGGCTGAGCTGGCGCCTCGCAGCCACACTGAGCTGAACTCACTGAGGTGCATGACGTCACCGTCAGAGTGACAAACAGCTCCAGAGTGTTAGGAAGTGAGGTGTGTGTGTGTGTGTGTGTGTGTGTGTGTGTGTGTGTGTGGCTGTCTGAAGACTCGACATGTTTATCAGTTTCTTGTGTATAATCCAGATCCGCTCACTGCTGGAAGCAACATCGTGATACCTGGGATTTGACCTTTAACTGGGTTAAATGTCAACCCCACCCCCCCACCCCCCGCTCCCCCTGGCCACCTCCCTCCCCCCAATCTACCCCCTTATCTTCCTGACCTCTGACCTCTGGCCTGATGCTGCTGGACTCACCGCTGCTCTCCTCCTCCAGGGTGGACAGTCCAGCCGACTGTCTCCACGGTGCGGCAGACACTCCCTCCTGCACCAATCGGTCACTCCAGTCTATGCTGACTCCTCCCACCCCCCCGAACCCTCCACCCTCCACCCACCACCCACCACCTCTCCTCTCATCATATGTTAGCTGTATAGGAGCTGCAGGCTGAGATCAGACGCTGCGTGCGAGAGGGGGAAATAAATCAGCGGTGTAATTGAAGCCACTGAGGAGGAGGAGGAGGAGGAGGAGAGGAGAGGAGGAGGAGGAAGAAAGAATACCAGCAGAAAGCACATGTGGGGGGTTGGGGGGGGTGAAGATCGCTGCTGCACATCCGACGCCGGTGTGGAAAGACGAGAAGCTCTGAGTGTTCACACGAGGGCCGCTGCACGTCTACCGCGCTCGCGTGTGTGTGTGTGTGTGTGTGTGTGTGTGTGTGTGAGAAACATGACTCCATGCCAGCTCAGGAGTGCTTCCATCTGTTGACTGGGCCTCACACACACACACACACACACACACACACACACACACGTCTCTCTGCTGTGTCATGGCCACTTTAGTCGTCCTAAGATCTCCTGGGCTGATCCCAGAGCAGATCTGGGCCACATCCCCTCCCCTGCCCTCCTCTCTCTCTCTCTCTCTCTCGCTCTCTCTCTCTCTCTCTCTCTCTCTCTCTCTCTCTCTCTCTCTCTCTCTCTCTCTCTCTCTCTCTCTCTCTCTCTCTCTCTCTCTCTCTCTCTCTCTCTCTCTCTCTCTCTCTCTCTCTCTCTCTCTCTCTCTCTCTCTCTCTCTCTGAGGAAGGAGGAAGAGGATGATTTGGGAGGGTGGGGTGGGGGTGGGGCGGACAGGATGAGCACGAGGATTGTGGGAAAGTTGGAGAAAGGTCTGCATACCTGCAGATGTTGTCTCCTGGTTCATCATCCTCCTCCCTCCACCTTCTCCTCTTCCTCCTCCTGTGTTTGTTGTATCGATTTGACCTGAAGTAACCTTCCTCCTCCTGCCTCCCTATAGAGAGCTCATTCAGAATCATGGTCCCCGTGTTTCACATTCAGGCGGGGGTGAAGTATATTATGTTTTATATATGTATATATACATATATATGTGTGTGTTTGTGTGTGTGTGTGTGTGTGTGTGCACATATATATTCCCCAAGTGTCATGGAAAAGCACTTGAGTGGGATGCAGAGAAGTCCATTGAGCCGCTCCTCCTCCTCCATCGACTCCTCCGCCTCTCCCGCTGGGATCAGCAGAAGTTCACCAGCACTTCCTGCACATCACTGCACACCGCTTGTTAAATCTTCTGTATTGTTGTTTCTCTGAAGGGTTTGTTTTGTTGCTGGATCCGCGGTGAAGCGGCCTTAATGTGCATCAGTCTCGGACTCCTTTCACCTCCTGCCCCACCTCCACCTCGACCTCCTCCTCCTCCTCCTCCTCCTCTCCTCCCGGTGCAGCTGGCGCCTCGCCGCTCTTTAGAAAGTAAATTGGAAATCAGTTTAATTCCGATTCTGCATGCCATGGCAGTATGTGGTACTCCCACCTCCTGAGCGAGCACACACACACACACACACACACACACACACACATTAACTGATCATGCCGCCAGAGAGGGGATTAGGCTGAGAAGCCGACGGGGTTAGGAGGGTTCGGGTGTGTGTGTGTGTGTGTGTGTGTGCATGCGCACGCTGCACTCAGCTGTCTAGCCCTGTGACCTTGCCGCCACACGCAACTGGGATAGAGAGCGAGCGCTCTCGCACGTCTGAACTCACAGCCGACCTTCTTCTTCTTCTTCTTCTTCTTCTTCTTCTTCTTTTTTCCCTGAACTGCGCCAGTGGAGCAGCAGCGTCAGGAAGCAGCCAGTCGCCAGGCGTCCTGGAAGAGTTTTAAATCTGCTGCTGTCGCTCGTCTTGCTACGTAGCGTGTCAGCCAAAGTGTGTGTGTGTGTTCGCGTGTGGGACGGTTGTCAGTCACGGTGTTGTGTGGACGCTTTGGGTGAGGCGACGTGTTGCTGTTAGCTGCTGTGAAGTTACAAAGTGAGCAGACTGCAGCAGCGTCCACGCTGACATGGTTTCCAGTTGTTTCCATTGTTTTCTGGCAGCTTCTTCTTCTCCTTCTTGGTTTTCCTTTGCAACATTTAAGGGCAGAACGCTGCACTCGCTTCTTTTCTTTGATCACAACCGATGCTGATCCACCCCCTGATGCTGAGACGGCTAATAAAAACATTAAAGACCGGCTCTTTTCAACATGGATGAATGAGATTTCAAGTTCAAGGTTCAAGGTTCAAGGTAGCTTTATTGTCAATCCTACAATATATGTGACATATACACGGCATTAGAATCCCTTTCCTCAGCGGCCCACGGTGTGAGGATGACATGCAGTGTACAAAAGAGTACAAAAGTACCAAGAAAGTATAAATGTTCAAGTATAATGTCAGAGTAGTGCAAATAAAGAAAGACGGTGCGAAAAGGCTACGATTGTGAGTGCAAAACTGCAAGAGTACAAATTTCAGATGTGAGAAGCCAATGATCCACATGCCTGTTTCGGTGGAGATTAAATTTCTTCCGGTTTTTGATCGAGATGAATAGCGACGATAAAAAATAAATAAATGAAAAATGAAATAACTGCCGACAGCCATTGTTCACATTGCTGTCCTGTGTCCTCTCCAGTTAACCCTCCTTCCTCCTCACGGCTCCTCTTGATTTAGTGTCTCTCTCCCACATTTCACACCGTCCCCCAGCGCGGCTCTCCCCCGTCTGGCTCCTACTGTCTGTCTGTCTGTCCTCGGGGTCACGGACGACACCGTATCTGACTCCCAGCTGCTCTTTTTTTTCACCATCCCTCATCATCTCTTGTTTTTTTTCTTTCCTCCAGCGAAAAAAAGGTGTGAACAGGAGTGACGGCGACGGGGGAAAGTGACTCCACCAGGCCGACCAAAGACTCCAGTGTGCAGCGGAGGAGCGGCCCAGCGCTTCAAAGGTACGTGTGTGTGGTTTCCTTTTTATTGTCTTAGCGAAAATGTCTGCAGGCCTTGAATGTTCAAATGTTCCTTTATCGGCGAGGCCTTTTATTAAAGATCAAACCAAAGCGCAAAATTCCTACTTTTGAAACAGAAAGTCTGGAGTTGTGTTGTGCACGCGCACCTGTCGGGGTGTCGTATTCCAACCTCGTTCAAAGATCATCGCAGCGAGGTGACAAAACCCCAGAGCCTCCAGGCCAAACATCTGCTGGGAAAATTTTTACAGCCAATTATTACCTGAGTGCCGTCAAAACACCCACGAGCAGTGTTGGAATTTATTGAGGCCGCGTCAATATTTACCCCATAACGTTAACTTGGGCTGAACCCGACCAGTTAGTGTTGCCCTGAAGCTGACTGAGTGACACCTCAGGTGGGGTCACACGAGTGTGTGGAGAGTTTCTAAAAAGGAGGTCATAGGTCATAAGCTGCATTTCCACATTTCCCCTAAAATTGCACGAAACCTAAATATGGCAATAAAAGAACTGGTCATGGAAACACCTAAACTTGAGAAAACCTCTCAAACATGGCAAACATGGCACACAAAAGTAAACGTTATCCTCCTAAAATCTTGCAGGATGAGATTTTACGAGAA
>CM020510.1:3937772-3965272 GCA_009823395.1 Thamnaconus septentrionalis | reverse complement strand
GGGCCCAAGGTGAAGGCAGACAGGGTTCTGATTTGACGAGGAGGGAGCGGAGGAAGAGAAAAAAAAGGAGTCTTGCTGTGACCTGATCCTCAACCGAAATATTCCACATACCAGGATCCACCTGCGCATGTTTCTCCAGCAGTGTGTGTGTGTGTGTGTGTGTGTGTGTGTGTGTGTTGCCGTTAGCCGGTGTTATGAAATTTTGTGCTTCCGTTGCACAAAGTTCTGAGCACAAGCTGGTGGCTGAGGTCATGTTCCTGTTTGGCCACCAGAGGCGCCGTTGAGACAGGCGGGAGGGAGGAGGCCGGATTCTCCCGTCGCAGAGTCGAGAAAATTCAAAACCTGATGGAACTTCCCTGTCTGGAGTGACAAGACCAGGAGGAGGAAGAGGAGGAGGCGGAGGAGAAGAAAAGGAGGAGAAGGAGGAGGAGGAGAAGAAAAGGAGAAGAAAGAAAAGGAGGAGAAGGAGGAGGAGGAGGAGGAGGAGGTGGTCCAGATGGCACCTTGAGAAGTTAGAGAATCCCTCAAGAAGTCAGCAGGAATGTGCGGGGGGGGGACAAGCTGCTGTCTGGGAATCTCTCTCCACCTGCTTCCGACTCAATGATAAAAGCTGTTTGTTCACGTTTTCCTCTGATTCCACCGACTCATGTTTCCAACAAAGGAAATTCTGGAGCGTCAGGCAGAAAGAACCAATGTTGTTTTTCATTCCTCCCTGTTTCCCATCACTTCCTGGAGGTGATGAAGCCGACCGGCTCCTCCATTAAAGGGCCATTTCACTGAATTGTCTCCAGGCGGCGGTTTCATCCCTTCCGGGAAAACATTCAACAACATGTCTGCAGCCAAAATCATTCCTTTATTCCCGGGTCTCACACAACTTTAGAAATTATTGCGAGGAAATAATAAGTTTCCGGGTTTTCATTCATTTATTTTTTAAATCATGCACTTAGAAAATCAGTGATGTTTGGCCCGGCAGTTGAATTTCCTGCACAGAAAGCCATGACCTGTGGGCAGACGGAGGCTTTGTTCAGCTGTTCCTGGACTTTGTGTGTGTTTCTAGCTCTCTCTCTGTGAGTGCGTGTGTGTGTGTGTGTGTGTGTGAGTGTGTGTGTGTGTGTCTGCTGTATTGAGAGAGTCGTCTGAGGGTCCTTGAGAGCGCTGCGGCAGGGCACAGTGTGTCTGCGGACGTTGGAGAGCTCTCAGAGCGACTCGCTACGATGTCAGCCTGACATTGTCCTCCCTCCTCCCCTCCCCCCCGCTGCTCCCTCTTTCTCTCTCTCTCTCTCTCTCTCTCTCTCTCTCTCTCTCTCTCTCTCTCTCTCTCTCTCTCTCTCTCTCTCTCTCTCTCTCTCTCTCCTCCTCCTCCTCCTCCTCCTCCTCCTCCTCCTCCTCTCTCTGCGTCCGTCTGCCTCTCTCGCTCAGCGGGGGGTGGGAGGTCCTCCTCCTCCTCCTCTGAGCGGCAGTACACTGATAATTGCTTTCTGGTCACTGTGACATGACGAGGTCTGCCGGGGTAAAGCAACACACAGATGCACAGACACACACAGACGCGCTCAGACACACACACTCAGAAGGTCGGTGCATCAGCAGCAGCAGCAGCAGCACAAACAGAGTCGGGAAACGGAGAATGTTCCCAGAACTTGGTGGAATGTTTCTGAAACACACCTGCAACACAACCGACAGGCCTGGAGTCACAACAACACACAAAACACAACAAAGCACCCCCGCCCCCCCTCCCCCACTCCGGACTCACCTGTGTGTGCGTGCGTTCACACTATGGATACATTATAATAACTCGATACTGGACTGGCGATGTGGCAGTGAGTTTTTTCCCAGTGGCCACTCGAGGTACTGCAGCAAAAAAAAGGAAGGAATCAATTATCGAACCACAACCAACACAGTTTTTTTTATTATGTTTCATTTGAAAAAGTGGCCGATTACAAAAAGCAAAATGTTTACAGACGAGGCTGACAGGAAGTGAAGTCACGTGACCATCCGACATCAGCAAGGAACAAACTGGCTTTCTCAGTTTAGATTGAGTCAAATTTCAAGTGAATTCCAAGCAAACATTTGAGGGGGTTTTTTTTAAGTAAAGGGCGCACTTGCGCGTGCACACACACACACACACAGCTGCAGCCTCTTACGAGCGCCTGCTTCGCTGTAATATCACATTCTTGGGCAGCGCCGACATTTTTGGGCGTCTGCCTGCTATATTGTGTGTAATAAAAGCGATTCCCGAGAAGCCGCAGCGTCACGTAAGGCGGGTGAGTGGCAGGAGTGGTGCCTGTCACACACACACACACGCACACTAGCACACACACATAAACAAACACAGCAGACGCATGCCATCATTTTCTCTGGAATTTCACAAAATGTCCTGAAAGCAGCGTCGCTATTATTTATGAGTTGTTGAGTTATCAGGCTGCAAGGTGTTTTCTTCTGTTGACTCTGTGAAGAAGTCTGAAGCTGTTTCTCTGTTAGTTTGGTTTCACAGACGCCTGGAATGGAACCTCACGCTCTCATATTTGAAACCTCCATTCTGTTCTTCTGCGGTGTCTTTTTGGTGGCATTTAGATGCAGACAACTTGTGTTGGCAACCTTGGCTTGTTTGCACAAGGTCAAGCAATGAAGTCAGTCTAGCAGGTCGACACGAGGAGACACAATAATAAGAGAACGTCGCAAAACTCCGACCGTCCTAAGCTGCATAAAAAAGGATGTGGGACACTTTAACATCTGGTCTGGCAGTTTAACTTTTAGCCCTGATGCTTGTCTGTGGGAACCTACACACACAACACACACACACTGCAGGGCAGATGTCGGGCATTAGCTAGCAATTAAAGTGTGTTTTCTGTTAAGTGTGTTTTGAGGTGGAGGGGGTGGGCGGGGCAAAAGGACGAGCCGCCCAGGTGAGACATAAACACCTCTTGTGTCAGGTTGTCCTGCCAGTAGCTGGTTGTCTAAAAGTGTGTGTGCCTGTGTGTGCCTGTGTGTGCGTGGGGTTGGGAGGGGCGGGGAATCGTTTAATGCTCTTAAAAACAGGATCGAGGCTCGACTCGGGCTTTGCGAAGCTGCGTGTGTGTACATGACCGGCGGTTGAACTGCAGCCATCTGCCAACACCCTGAGCCATCCTGAGTGTGAGCCTATCTGCCTGCAACGCCGCCCTGAGTGTGTGTGTGTGTGTGTGTGTGTGTGTATGCATGTGTGTGTTTACAGTGACAGCAGTTAAACAGAGGCACTAATTATGCTCTTCAACCTAACACGGAGTGCTCTGTGAATAATCAAGCTTCACAATAACCCAAAAAAAGGTCTGCAGCCGCTCGCTGTATTTAACAGTAAGGAGGCGAATTAACGCAACTTGTTGTCGAGTGATTGTCGTTTATTTAGCACAAACTGCACTTAGAGCCGACAACGTAGCGTTTCTTTTCGACGTTAATGACGCTGGAAGTGACATCGCGTGTTGGTGAGTGAGGCTGTGTTAGCATTCGCTGCTCCATGCTAACAATAGACTAGCCTAGCTTGCTAAAATGGTTGGCGCTAAACTGTATTTCAGAGGAGAAACAGGCCAGCAGACAACACCCAGAGCGCCACCCACTGGCTGACTTGCATCACTAGCTGCGTTTCCATTACCCACAGAATTGCGCAAAACCTAAATATCGCAATAAAAAAACTGGTAATGGAAACACTTAAACTTGGAACGCGTCACCGGACGTGATGTCGGGGGTCACGTGACCAATTCACTTCAAGTGAAAGTGGTGCGATATGTTTGGACGGCGGAGCAGACAGAATTTTTTTACAAGTAATCAAACAAAAATTTAACAACCATTCTTGGCAGCAAACAAACGTAAAAAAAAAACTAAACTAAAGCAAATATAATTCTCGTAAAATCTCGTCCCACAAGATTTTACGAGAATTATGTGCCATGAGAATTCTCGTAATTCTCACGGGATGAGATTTTGCGAGAATTTCAGCTTATGCACTTCACCTGCAAATCACAGGACGTCTTTAAAAGGAGGCCGCCACCACCGCCGCCGTGTCCCCCACCCACCACCCCTACCCCCGACCCCCACCCACCACCCCTACCTGCGACCCCACCACCACCCCTAGCCCCGCCACCACCACCACCTCCTCCTCCATCTCTTTCACACTGGCAGGACACAAATGTTCAGACCAGGAGCACTTTGAGCAACATGAAATATCACCAGGGTCCTCACACACACACACACACACACACACACACACACACACACACTACCCAGTCACAAACCCATGCAAAAGCCAGTCAAAGTGCCAGAGTGGCGGAATAGAACATTCTGTTACTCAGAGAACACTTATGGAGGAACATGCAGGTTACTTTGCGTGAACACACACACACACACACACACACACACACACACACACACACACACACACACACACACACGCCTGGCACGCCTCTATCTGCCGTCATGACCACGGATGCGTCTCGCATGCGAAGGAGACGCGTACGTGACCATTTTTTTTCTTCTTTTTTTTTCAGAGCGGTGGATGTTGTTTTTTTTTCCCTCATCTGGAGCTGTTTTGGCTGCTGAAGGTGATCAAAAATGAACGGCGTGTGAGGAGGCGGCAGCACGGCGGAGGCACGGGAGCGTGTGAGCGCCGCTCGTCACGACAGGGCAGGTTTTTAGAATGTCAGGTGGAATAAATCATGAGTGTGGAACAGAGAGGGACGAGCCGTGACAGTGGGAGGAGGGAGACGGTGAGGCGGCTGCTGCTGCTGCTGCTGCTGCTCACTCACTTGGCAGCAGCAGCACTGTTGTTGATTTCAGTCACCGTTTTCTGTCGTCCTCCTGCATCCTCCTCCAATGGTTGCGGTTTTTTTTTTTTGGCAAAATAAATGCGGTAAAATTTCGACAAAGTACAATTGCGATTTGAGGCGTTTCCATTGGATGGTGTGAAGCGCATAAGCTGTAATTTTCATAAAATCTTGTCTCACGAGAGCTCACCTTGAGCAGGATGCAGGTACAAAACATTTTGCATTTTCACTGCTCGGTTCACTGAGCAGTGAAAGTGACCCTGTACATCCGCTGAAGTGTAAATGTGAAAAAATTGTCTCCGTGACACTTTTTATACCTCTACATGGATACGTCTGAACAGTTTAGGTGTTTCCATGACCTTTTTTTTTTATTGCGATATTTAGGTTTTGCGCAATTCTAGGTGTCATGGGAACGCAGCCAGTGTCCAGCTGCTGACACGAGCCGCTGCGCTGTTACCTGCCAAAGTTGCACTTTGTTTACAGCTTTGTTTCAGTGTAAAGTGGAAACATCTTTTTTGGACTGAGACCTCGGGAACCTTGAGTGCCGTTCTTGGTTCTGCTCTCGGTGTGATGATATCATCCAGATCGGTTCCGCTGATGGCAGGCGTCCGTAGTTCCAGAGGCCAAACTGTTTGTTTTCTACTCAGGTCGTCAGTGGTCAGCTAGCAAGCAGCGGCGGCTGACCTGCTTTTAGCCACAAGCCGGGAACGCGCTGCAGACGCTTTCGGCGTGAATTGGGGGTAAGAATCGGATGACAGCGAAGAATAATTTTTCCTCACAGACCGGCGCCCTCTAGTGGAAGTGTGTCATCCACCGACAGCTCAGCGTCGCTGCCCTCCCCCTCGCCACCCCCCCACGCTGGGCTTCACCTCTTCACCCCCTGCCTGAAGTTCTCTGTATTTTCCAGGAAGTGACCTCGAGGTCGGCCGAATTAACTTTCTCCCCTCTGATGTTTCCATTCTTCTTCTTTTTTTTTTTCTGCCTTTATCCCCCTCGCACAGTTGTTTTCCATCTGCTCCGGCCTTCCTGCCGAGCATCTGGCGGAGCAGCTGACGGCCAATCACGGCTCCGTCACGATAAAACGCTGAAAAATAAAACGGAAGTTAAACACCTGAGAAAACCTGAACTTTTCTTCCCTCTTCTCCTCCTTCCTCCGGTGGACACCGCTACCTGCGGGCGGAGAAGAAGAATGAGGGGCAACTTCGCATGGCTCCCCCCTGGGGTGCCATCGGCTTATAGACGATGCATCTTTAATGATGTAGGGGAGGTGTAGGGGCGTTGGGGGGGGGGAGAAGATCGTGATAAAGAGCGAGATGTGAAAAATTCAAAAGTTCCTCAGAGGTAATTGATCTAAAGAGGTGCCCCGCCCCCCCCCGACCCCCCACTCATCTTATCGTGTTTCCGTTGATCCAGCGCACGATAAATTATTATTACTATTTGATCGCGGTCGGCGCAGCGGATAGAAAAGGCCAAACCCCTCAGCGCCTCAGGACCTCAGGACCTCAGCGCCCAACGCCGCTGCCGCCGCCACACGTTATCGCGGCGACGGGAACGTGCGAGCGGTTGAAAGCGTGAGTGTGTGTGTGTGTGTGTGTGATCAGCGAAGTGTGTGTTTCCGCCTGGCTGAGCCGTGGGGCGAGGGGAGGTGGGGGGGCAATGAGGGGGTCGAGGGTTTTTAACTAAAACGCCGTCAACGAGCGCAGACAGCGAGATAATGAGGCTGGAGGTGGAGGAGGAGCTGCAGTGCATCCAGCAGCAGATGCAGTGCGAGCTGCGCTTTCTTTTTCCTTCACACGCAGCTTTTCAGTTGTGTTTCCAAGTTGTTCATCCCTCATTTATATCATATATATTTTTTGATCAAAGAATAATATATGGAGTCGCCCTGCAACAAACACTGTCTGCCTAGTTGTGTCGTTTCTAAAACATTTTTGCTTGGATTTCAGAATTTCAGGGCTGATTGTGCGATGTTTTCACGTCGAGCAGGAAGGTGAGAGGGCCGAGGTTCAGGGTGTGTAGCCATCCTCTGCGTGTGTGCTTGGCCAAAACAAGTCATGTGTTGTCATCTGTTTTCATGGTTACCACTTTCACAAGTTTGCATGTGAACTTGTGCAGCAGCTTATCTGCTGCTCGCGGCCGTGCGTGCAAATCAACTCTGGAGGACTGTGTTTTTTTTCCCCTCTCGTGGGCTCTTCATCCTGTTTGTGACCGAGTCTGGGTGAGCTTGTGATCCTTAGTGTGTGTGTGTGTGTGTGTGAGAGAGAGAGAGAGAGAGAGAGAGAGAGAGAGAGAGAGATTTGTGCGTGCATGCCTTTGCTTTTGGAGTGACGGCAGCTCAGACTCCCACTGCTCACCCATCTGTCCCCACCAGTCCCACAGTAACACAGCCCTGAGAGGCCCCTGCGTGTGTGTGTGTGTGTGTGTGTGTGTGTGTGTGTGTTCCTGGGGCCAGGGCCTGTCAGTGGAGTAACTAGGTAGTGCCGTGCCAGTGAGTGCGTGCCAGATTAGCGCTACCCCCTGCGAGCATCCCAAATCAACTGCTTCATCAGGACCTCTGTCTCTCTCTCTCTCTCTCTCTCTCTCTCTCTCTCTCTCTCTCTCTCTCTCTCTCTCTCTCTCTCTCTCTCTCTCTCTCTCTCTCTCTCTCTCTCTCTCTCTCTCTCTCTCTCTCTCTCTCTCTCTCTCTCTCTCTCTCTCTCTCTCTCTCTCTCTCTCTCTCTCTCTCTCTCTCTCTCTCTCTCTCTCTCTCTCTCTCTCTCTCTCTCTCTCTCTCTCTCTGTCTCTCTCTGTCTCTCTCTCTCTCTCTCTCTCTCTCACACTCTCACACACACTCTCTCTCTGCTCTCTCTCTCTCTCTCTCTGATTTACGAGCCTTAGTGTTATTGTGACCTGACCTGGACTTGTTTTTTTTCCATGCGTGTCAAAGAATTCCCAGCGTGTTGTTTTTGTTTTCTTCCGAGCGCCTCACATTTTTGGAGATTTGGGCTGAACGTTGCCCCCTGCAGCCTGGTTTCAAATCCAGCCTGACTCCTAACCTAGCCTATGAAAATTTTTTTATTCTGTCTTATTTTATTTTATTTCTTTATAATAAATATAATCTCCATTCTGTTCTATTAAATTGTTGCTGTAACTATGCAAATATCCCCAGTTTGGGATTAATAAAGACTTCTTCTTCTTCTTCTTCTTCTTCTTCTTCTTCTTCTTCTTCTGACGTGCACTCCCCCTGCCCGCCCCACTTGGTCCTCAGTCAGCAGCATGTTGACAAAGCTGCAGCACAGGAACCACAACCCATTGTTCCACATCCATGGTTTTGTCTCATGTCCTGGTTCTGAAGGCTGTGGAGGTCTTTGGTCCTCAGTGTCCTGCTACAGTAGGAGGCACTGAGAGCTACTTCATGGGTCCTGAGCCGTATGAAGGCCATATGCTACACTCTCCTGAAATAACAAACTCTCTCAGTTGATATTATAATTAATGATACTGATCTATGTGAAGACTTCTCAATAATTATCAACAAGGCCTGAACAAGCTTGGATAAAACTGAATTTTTAGACGCAGCTCAACAAGTTGCACTGTTATTCGAACAGGCCTGCAGGCTACTCATGTGGTCCTTGGGGTGCGGGGGGGGCTACCTGGTGGGCCCTCGGGCACCACGTTGGTGACCCCTGTTCTACAGGAACAGGAAGTGTGGGTTCCATTCCCAGACACCTCGCTTCAAGGCATTTTTTTTGGCCTGTGGTGGATCTGCGCTCGTTGAACTGCGTCCAGCACCGCTGCTGAATGCAGGAAGTCGTAAAGTGTGTGCTGATATTCATGCCTGTGTGTGTGTGTGTGTGTGGGTGTGTGTCGGCGTGCGCGCGTATGTGTGTGTGCGTACGCATGTGTGTGTGTTTGTTTTAGCGCTGGCATTTCCTGTCATCATTAGAAGTGCCATAAAAGCATCAAAGCGTCATCTGTTCACTCTGTGTGTGTGTGTGTGTGTGTGTGTGTGTGTGTGTGACTTAAAAGAGTGTTTTGATCAGCCGTGGCAGGACATCTGACAGTCAAAAAGCCGCTCCACTTTGAAGGAAGCGTTCACTGAAGGCTTTAGCGTCGCTCGCTCGCCGGCCGCTGCAAAAAAAAAAAAAAAATCTCTCAACGCGTCTCAGAGACATTAAAGAGTTCCGTCAGATGAGCCGCTGCTTCATCGATGTACACAAAGAAAATGCCTCCCTCCCTCCCTCCTTCTTCCCTCCCTCCCTCCCGCCCTGTGCTCTGTGCTCTGTGCTCTGTGCTGTGTGTGTGTGTGTGTGTTGCCATGCTACTGATGCTACAACACGTTGGCGCTGATTGCCTAATAAACGTCGTCGCCGTATCTGCGCTTTTTTTTTTGTTTGCGCCGTTGCCATGAACCCCGCAGGAAAGTGGAAGCCACAGAAGGTCTGAAGTTCAGCCGCGTGTGTGTGTGTGTGTGTGTGTGTGTGTGTGTGTGTGTGCGTGCATGCCTGTGTCTTGCTGTTTTTGATGTGGTAATGTGAAACTCAAGGTTGGATCTACGCTTCATACCTCACATGCTGGCTGTTTGACTCGGTCCATACTCGATCTATTTCCCAACACACGCACACACGCACACACGCACGCACACACACGGGAAGTGGGACGATGTGTGTGCGTGTGTGTATTGTTTCTGCGGTTGCCCCTGGAAACTGACTTCTCACCACTGGAGTACACAACCAATTTGCCGTGAAACACTTCCTCGTTCCAAGTGGATGCTTCCTTGTGTGTCATCCATCATTTCGCCGCTGCTTCACACGCACACACACACACACGCACACACACACACACCTGCAAATCATCTTATCGCTGTTCTGATCCGGCCCCAGGTGTGTGTGTGTGTGTGCGTACATGTCTGCAATCGGTTCTCACTAAACACCACATCAAGTTACTGTTGCTGTGTAGATGGGATGGCAGAATATCCCAGTGATTGTAGGGGGCGACTAGCTGCGTTTCCATGACCCCTAGATTTGCAATATTAGATTGCGATAGAAGTGAAATAAAAAAACTGGTGATGGAAACAGCTAAACTTGGAAAAACCTCTCAAATATGGCCCAAAGGTTTTGACGCTCTCATGAGGTGGCTTTTCAGACGTATCCATACAGAGGTAGATCGCAAAAGTGTCATGGAAACACTTTTTTCGCGTTTACCCGTCAGCGGACGCGACGTACGGGGTCACGTGACCAGTTGACTTCAAGTGAAAATGTTGTTTGGACGGAGGAGGAGACGGAATATTTTTTTTTACAAGCAATCAAAGAAAAAAATACAACAAGCATTCTTGACAGCAGACAACAGGCAGTGTCGCGCGACCTCTCTGCGTCGATGGGCTCCTTTTCGTCGGTCGTGCGTTTTAGTGACGGTGTGACGCCTCCTGCTTACAATGAAGAGATTCAAACGCTCTCGACGGATTGTGCAGAAAACTTTTTTTTTTTTTAATCAGAAACCACTTCCGCTTGGCTGTCGGTCGATTGGCCGGCGAGTCACGCACAGCCGTGTTCCAATAAAACGTGGTTATTATCGGGCTGACCTTTAACCCTTTGACCCACACTTGGCCCCGCTGGCGGCGCCGCGGCGCTGCGGGTGTGTTTGCGTGTGTCCCGGTTTGACTCAATGAGGAGGAGAGATAATCAGCTTACATGACAGCAGCAGATTGCCTCAGCAGACTGACGCACAACAACAACAACAGCAACGGCAGCGACGGCAACGGCAGCAACACTCGGGCCAGAGACCCAGCAGGGCACGAACACACACACACACACACACACACACACACACACACACACACAAACAATAAACCAGTCCCTTACCAACCTCTTTATTTATCTCTCTTAATTGACAACAAAGACACACACACACACACACACACACAAAACCCCACACACAATAAAGGGACTTGACCTTTGGTCGTCCAGGAACAGGAAGCTGCTGCCAGTGGACGCTGCAGTTAGTCAGTTTCATCGCAACATTTCCTTATCAGAAAGAGAAGAAGAGTAAAGCACTAACAGCTGATTGGCTGTGGACACACTGTCCTTAGGCTCCGCCCACCATCGCCTCTGTTCACGGGACGGAGTCACATGACACTTTCTGCACCAATTTATTTCCCATATTTTTTAAAAAATGTACTATTTTTTTTTTAAAACGTAAAAGTCAAGAACTGTAAATGTTACAGACTAGAAACTTTGGCACGAGACAGACAAGGTCTTGAAGATTAAACAATCTCCATCTCTACATTAATGTTACAACCCAAAATGCAAAATCCCTCTAGAATCGGTCATTATCGCCTTAACACTAAAATGCCACTAGCGCCCTCTAGGAAAGTCGTAGAGACTGTGAGAGACAAATTTGACACACAGGTCCAGACTGGCCAAACATTTCACAAGCATGAAGAATGAACCCGCTTGGCTCTTCAGCGCCACCTACAAACACTAAAGCAGCCACCCACATCCAGTTTTCCAGTGATAAATAAATCACTCCAGCTTTTTGAGGGGTTTCCTGGTGACCATGGTAGCAACATCGAGGCAAGGGGTCAGTAGGGGTCAGCAGGGGTCGGCAGGATTCTGAAGGAGCCGTGTCAGGCACCTTTAGGGGTTGTCGGGACGGGTTGGCGGGTACCGGGGGGCATCGGCAGGTGTCGGGGACGCCGGTTGCACAGGCTCAGTCCCTTCAACGCTGCTTGCAGCTTTAATTTGTTTTCCTTTTTCTTAGCTGCATCTTGAAGCTTTGACGTCACAGCTTAGTTAATGGGTTTATAAATACAATAATGTCCAGAGAGTGACGGTGCCGCCGAGCTGCCGCCCACATCTGAGGCGGCAGGAAGAGATGCAGATCACGACTGAGAAACAGAGAGGAAATAAGTATTTTTGATACAAACGAGTCCTTTTTTGTTCAAGCGTGTGAACTGTTGGGCACAGCGTGCCTCCGTGTGTGTGTCATAAATGAGTTGCGTTATAAAAAGCCTCACACCTCCACACTTCCTGGCTCTCTGCGCAACAGCGGCTGACCTGAAGAGCAGCAGCAGCAGCAGCAGCAGCAGCAGCAGCGTCCGTGAGTTCCTGAGTTTCCGGTTCCCGGTTTTCCAACTGGTGCAGCAGGTTTTTTCCCAGTGGCCACTGTAGGTACTGCAGCCAAGAATCATTTGCTGCCCAAAAGCATTTTCCCCTGTTCAGTCACAATACAACAATAATAAATCTTCCTGCTGTAGATTTTTAAGTCATGGACTTTTTATAAGAGGAGATTAAAGAAAAGCCAGCGTAACGTCATGGCGTCATACCTGTTGTGTCCCGGCTCGTTCTGATTGGCTGATATGTCTCGATGTATCACGTGTGTTGCATGGTGGGAAGTGACACTACTCTATTAACCACTATTACTACTACTAAGTCCTCTGTAATGATACTGGCTCTTAAAAAAAAGATGAAATTTTGACGAATTTAATGCCTTCCTCCAATTTCGCCATCCAACCTGAATTCAGATCAGTAAGGTTAGCATGTTGCTAACTGCTATCCTCACGTATCAACGGTTCTCCTTAAATCCACGTCATGCTTAACAGAAATCTGCAGCCGCCTCCGTCATCCATACGCGTGAGTCGTTTGTGTTTTGTTTAGTTCTTTTTTGCTCCAAACGCCCTCCATCACTGCTTCCTCCGTTTTACGAGTGCATTGGACGATGGAGGCGTGGAGGTGTAATTGCACGGCGGAGCTCGGAGCGCCCTCTCTGCCTCCTCTCCTCCCTCCTGACCGTCGGCCTGCGTGTGCGATTTTTATCAGCGCGTGTGTCTGCGATTTTTGTGTTAGTGCCGTGACTCACTGGGGTAATTGGCCACGTGAAGTCTGGCATTACACATCGTTTCACACCGGGGAAGGCGAGCGCAGATAAACACACACACACACGCGCACACACACACACACACACACACACACCCTCCTCCAGCTGTTGGAGGTATTTTTCGTCTTTTTCTTTTTTTTTTACCGCTCTCTCTTTGAAAGTGCGTCAGCCACAACTTTCCCCTCTCTGCACGTCTCTCCTTGCTGCTGCTGGTTTTCTCTGAGACCCTGACAAGAGTTCAGGGATGAAGCTGCTTTTCACTGAAAGAGTCGCTGTTTTTTCACATGGCTGTAACCACACACTTTATAAAAAATACCCTCCCGCGTTATTAAATCAGAGTCTGCAGCGGCACCAGAGAGGGCGCTGTGTCATTGCAACGCGACGCCATTCTTCGTCCGTCTTGAATAGCTTCAATTGGAAGTTGTTGTTTCTTTGTCTTTTGTTTTCTTCTAAGGTGACGCAACCAGGAAACGTGTGTGTGTGTGAGAGGGAGCTTGTGAGTCGTGGCTGTTTGTGTTCGCTCAGCGTGGAGGAGGCAGCAGTCTGATCACGATTAAAGAACTTTTCCTCAGTCAAACGAGAGGAAAGAACTGAAGGCACTGAAGGCTTTTTTTCTACTTCCTGTCTGGTTATGGGCCACACTGTAGTTAAATTTGGCTGCAACAAAAAAAAGAATGAACTCCGACATTTGAATAAAAGCAGCAGGAAATGCTTGAGCGCAGTCATGTGAATCTATTATGGTGGAACGCGTCATAATCGAGTGTAAATGTAATATAATTGATTTACAACTGTTGCTTTTTACCATTTGATAAAAGCTATGAAATTACTTGGAGCCGATCTGGAACAGTGTCTTTGATGTTGCTGTCTAAAAACTATAAATAAAACGTTTGTACTGATCCGTCAAAAGAAAAGAGAATCTCCCCCGGCTGTTGTCACAAACAGCTTGTCAGTCGGCTGTTGGAAGCAGAGCAGCGCGGACGCTCTAATCCTTCCCTCAGATATTGATTTTGCTGCAGTCTGCTCTGCTCGTTGGCGTCTTTTCCTTCGTGCAGTCGTCACTTCTCCCGGCCTGATGGCGGCGGGGACGAGAGCGCGTCCCCGCCGCTTTCATCCGGCTGACAGCTCCTCCGTTTCGCGGCCGCATGACGCAAACAAGGAAGTTTCTGAACGGAGCCGAGGGAAGGTGACGTCACCACGGGGATGAAACTACCGATTTTTAAAATCTGCGACCATCTGTTTGTCGTCGGTCGGAGATGACGACTTCCAGGTCGTCCCGGAAAGTGTTCTCCAAAGTTTGTTGGATTTATTTTCGCATTTATCGCTTAGGGACGAAAAACCTGTAGAACACTTTTGGAAGCAGCGGAAGCCAGAACTCGGGCGGTGATTGGACAAATCCTTCATCTGTCACTAGCTGCGTTTCCATTAGTCCCCAGAATTGTGCAAAACCTAAATATCGCAAGGATGTTTTTAGACAGGAAGTGGCGAAGCTGCTGTCCGGGAAATGGTCAACAGCCTGGAGGTGACAGATGAGGTAAGACAGGAAGTGAAAGTGTTTCCCCTGAAATGAGCCTGAATCTGCTCCTCTGGATTTTTTTTGGTGGCCGAGAAAAAACACGGCGATCACTCCCAGTCACTCCAAACGCCACGTCTGATTGACGGAGCCACTTCCTGTCCCTTCCCCTCTCGCTCTCCCTCCGCCTGCCGCTGTCACTTCCTGCTCGACGTTAGCGTCTTGTCCGTCCACGTCGAGGTCAGGGTCTGTTTGGTGTCACACGGACGGCGGGAGTCTGTTTCCCAGCAGCCTCGGCGGCAGGGAGGAGGACGTTGCTTCAGGTTCAGGCCGTCGACAGGCTGAGTGGAGGAAAGACTTGAGTGACGCTCTTTGACCCTCGGTGACCTGCGGGAAGGGGTGGGGTGGGGGCGGTTCCTCCGGAAGCCGATAGGTTGAAGTTTCTCAATAGCTGTGTTCATAAAATAAAAGAACAATTGTGATTAGCAGGCGTTTCCATTGAAATGTGTGAAGAGCGCAATCCGTAATTCTCGTCAAATCTCAGCCCAGCATTTTCTCTCTTTCTATAAATATTTTAAAATACCTTTTTTCTTTAAAAAAAAACAACCAAACAAAAACAGGGAAATTGCCCTCACACGCACAGACCAAATCAAAACAGCTCCATGAGCCACTTTTGAGTCGCGAGCCACCACTTGAGAAACACTGGGTTGGACAAACTGGGATGGAACCAGTGGGTCAGTGTGGGAGGACACAACGCTGCAACACAACACATGACAGAGAATCACACTGTGCTGCTACACAACCCACTCTGTTCTTGCACTCTGTGTGTGTGTGTGTGAGAGAGAGAGAGAGAGAGAGAGAGCGAGTGAGCGTGAG
This sequence comes from Thamnaconus septentrionalis, assembly GCA_009823395.1. Classification (NCBI taxonomy): domain Eukaryota; kingdom Metazoa; phylum Chordata; class Actinopteri; order Tetraodontiformes; family Monacanthidae; genus Thamnaconus; species Thamnaconus septentrionalis. The sequence goes on along the minus strand of CM020510.1, from coordinate 3,950,248 downwards.
AATGGGAGAGAGAGGAAGACAACAGCAGCGAGGCGGCGAGGCGGTGCGTGCAGCCAGAGATATTTGGGACGGGGGCTCAGGGGGTTTAGTGTCTACTGTGCAGATGTCCTCACAATTCCTGCAGACACACATACAGCAAAACCCACTCAGCGTGTGTGTGTGTGTGTGTGTGCGCGTGGGAGGAGAGTCATACAGTCATGATGGCCGACAACAAGAGGACGACACACAACCTCGCAGTGACCTCCGGGGCTGAATCGTGCCTCGGAGAGAGCTGCCTTCACACACACACACACACACACACACACACACACACACACACACACACACGCGCACCAGCAGGCTTGTGCACAGTAGAAAAACACACACACACAAGCACAAAGACAGGATACACACACACACGCGCGCAAACAAAAAGGGCAACAGCGACGACGCAGAAGAACAAATTGACTCAGTGAAGATTCTTCAGACAGACGGTGAACTAACACAACACAGACAGTAGACTAACACAATAAGTTGTTGTGAACACACACACACACACACACACACACACACACACACACTTGTGTGTTCCCGTGACTGAGTATGGCCCCGCATGGGGAGACCCCCCCCAACCTCTCCTCCTCCTCCCCCCTCCCCCCTCCAGGACCACTGACACGTTCACTTAGCACTCAAACCACAAAACTCAACCTTCCGCACGCTCTCTCTGTCTCTCTCTCTCCCAGACACACGCACACACACACACACGCACAGACACTCACGCACACCTGGGAGCAAGAGCAGGACAGACAGACAGTTGGAAGAATGGACAGACGGAGGAGGGAAACGGGTCTTGTCGTCCTCTCAGTGTATCGAGCCGTCGAGCCTGATGGCTGCGTCTCTCTCTCTCTCTCTCTCTCAGACACCCGACCTCTTTGTCCTCCGCCCGCCACCACTCCGCCCCCACCCGTCTTCCTCTCTCCCACTCCGTCAACGACGGCCTTTTGCCCAAACAAGCGGCTTTCACAGCGTCTGAAGACACGCTGGATTCTTCCTCCGTCACACAGAGTTCAGAAACTCTTCCAGACGAGTTTGTGAGCAGCTCGGTTATGCAAAGCATTCAGCAACCCCCGGGGGGCGCCGCTGACGTGGTGGCTGTATTGTGTGTGTGTGTGTCATGGCTGCCATGCCTGCGTGCTCCATCAATTCATCATCACATCATCATCATGTGACTGTTGTTGACTTCACGCCCAGTGTGAAATATCAAGTAGGGGGAGAGGCTGTGTAGGAGGGCGGGGCCTCAGACCTTTACAACTAACCGACCAACAGACACACACGCACACACACGCACACACAGTAGCTACGTTTCCATGACCCCTAGAATTGTGCAAAACCTAAATATCGCAATAAAAAGCTGGTAAAGAAAACGCCTAAACTTCTCATGAGGTGGTTTTTCAGACGCATCCATACAGAAGTATATCGCAAAAGTGGAAAAATGGAAACATTCTTGACGGCAAACAAACAAACGAACAAAAGCAAACGCAATTCTCGTCAAATCTTGCAGGATGACGAGAATTACACGATTCAATGGAATCACGCAGTTCAATCTCAATTGTACTTTGTCGAAATTCTAGAAATATTGTTTTTATTTTGCAGCTACACACGCAAACTTCCTGTTCAGTTGCATGGTACTCGCATCCGCTTCAGGCGAAATAGACGCGAGTGTGAGAGTCAGAAAGTTCAACCAAACATCTCCAGAGTCCTTTCTCAAATGTTTTGTTTGTTTGTTTGACTCATGTTCTCACTGTAACAGGAACAGATCATAATTCCCAGCAGGCCTCGCTCTGCTGAACGTCAGTTTGAACAGTCTCACTGGGACGACAGTCAGCCGCCTGAATACGTTTGTGCGGTTCTGTGAACTGTTTTGACATTTGTATCAAACTGTCAGCAGTTTCCTGAACTCGCCGCCAAATCTCCGCCGTTCAAATCTCTCTGTAAGAAAAAGAGACTTTTTAGAATCCAACACACGCAGACTTTGTCGGTTTTGTCATTCAGGCAGGTTCATTTTTTTTGTGTTTTTGCAACCTGAAATGTATCAACGTGCAAATCTAAAAATGTTTAAGTGAACGTTAAATAGTCTTCAACGTCCGAGGAAAACGACTTTGCGCTCGTGCGACTCAATTAGAAACCCCGACAGCAGAGACACGGTGAAGTTGGAGATGTTGTGGCCTTTCGTTCTTTGTTCTCTTTTTTTTTTGTTTTTTTTTTTTGCCTGGAGGATTAGAGGCTGTGGGATTTGGTTCAATCAAGTGATGCGATGACGACGGGCGACAGATTTAAGACAGAAGAGGAAAAAAAAACAACAACCCGCCGGCTCTCCTCCTACCTGGAGCCGCGACTCTTCCAGACTCTCCTCCAGTCACCAATCAGACAAGTGCTCTCTAGGCTCTATCTGCTTAACAGCACTGTGGACGTGCACACACGCACACACAAACACACACGCAGGCACGCGATACATCATGCAACATTTAAGAAGGGATTAAGTCGTTAAAGGATTTAGCCGTGTTTTTTTTCCGCCCACTAATTTTCCAAAATCATTTTTTGCTTTTTTGTGGCAAGAGAGAGCTTAAGGTGTGTGTGTGTGTGTGTGTGTGTGTTTGTGTATGTCTGTGTGTGTACTGACAACATGCTCCAGCTGTGCTCTTGTCCTTGCGTGTCAGATGAACATGTTTTTGTGAGCTTTTGTCACTCCTAGTGTGCGTTTGTGCTTTAGGGTCGTTGTTGTTATTTTTTTATCCGTCCCTTTTTTGTGTTTGTGTGCGCGTGGGTGTGTGTCCGAATTGGCCCGGACACATGTACACGCAGCGGCTGGGCACGCATGCTTGCGTCCGTGCTTGTAACGTGTCTGTGTGTGTGTGTGTGTGTGTGTGTGTGTGTGTGTGTGTGTGTGTGTGGGCGAGACGGAGCTGCGTGACTGTGGCTTTGTTGATTTTTGCGACGATAAAGACCCCCTGTGGTGCTCAGTGTAGCGAGAGCCGACGCTGAGATTCCACTCATCTGGACCCCATGACACACACACACGCACACGCACACACGCACAGGTCACATGACATTACGTGAGTGTTTTTAGGGCCAGAGATTTGTGTTGACGTGAGTGTGTACACAAATATCGGTGCATTTCCGCCGCTAATTTTGTGAAGGCAGCAGAGCGGTTTTGTGTGTGTGTGTGTGTGTGTGTGTGTGTGTGTGGGACACTGTCAGTGTGGGGGCGGGTCAGACTAGTGGCAGACAGATCAGCAGCCTGCAGTGCTGTGGACTGGATGATTGTGTTGAGATAACCAGTGTCTGGCTTTGTCGCACAGGGGGACACACTGCGGTCAAACAGTCACACACACACACACACACACACTGACAAACTCGTGTGTGTGTCTGCAGATGGCAGAGCGTGGTATTATCAGACACGACCGCACGAAGGTTTTTCGGTTGCAGAGTGGGCGGAGCCAATGTGGCAGTCGCACGATTGTCGACCGTCCGTCTGTCCTGGTTTGTGTGTCTGTGTGTCTGTGTGTCTGTGTGTCGTCTCTCGCTCCTCCATGCGTGGCGTGGCGTGCGTGTGCCTCACTGGGGCCAGTGGCGAGGAAGGAATCACCTGTGGCTGATTGGAGCACGCATCACATCACCTGCAGACACACACACACACACACACACACACACACACACACAAGCAGCGAGCCTGAGGAGGCGGCCTGTGTCCACCTGTCGTCCTGGATCGTCTTGAAGTCGCTGGTCTGTGTTCCCACAACTGACTGGCGACTCCAGCCTGGGACCGAGTGTCTGGACGGCCTGCTGGGGATTCATTCTTTTAACTTTAAACATGCTGCAGCTTATTTATTTATTTATTTATTTATTTATTTATTTATTTGAGCTACTACACTCTTCTGAAAAAACACATGTTCTCAGTTAGCCATTAGTTATATTTTATTATTAATGATCCTCATCTCCACTACCAGTCAAGTTTCGACGCACCTGTTTCGTCTTTATCTTGACTATTTTCTACTCTGAAGACATCAAATATAGGACCTAGATGTGTGGATTAAAAGAAAAAAATGTTAAATACCTGATTATGTTATGTTATATATATTTTATATGAAGTTTGGCTATTTTAGATCATCTAAAATACAAAACTTGTTTGAGTTATTTCACACTTTTTGTTTAATCCATATTCCATACGTGTTCATTCATTGTTTTGATGCCTTGAGCGACAATCTACAATGTAAATAGTCATGAAAATGAAAAAAACAACAACTTTAAATCAAAAGTATGTGTCCAAACTTTTGACCGCTAGTGTATGTTAAGACACTAATTGTGTTAATGAGTCCTCACAGTTAATTATCAATGATCAATGGGTTGGATAAAATGACATTTTAGACGCAGCTCCACTGAGTTGTGCTATTCTCAGAACAGACCTGGAGGCCACTCATGTGGTCTTTGGGGGGGCGACCTGGTGCCGGCGGGCACCGTGTTGGTGACCCCTGGTTTAGAGACCTTACTGTCCAGTAGGGACGACGCATCAGCTCCACTGGCTGGCTGGCTGGCTGGCTGGAGCCCAGCAGGGAGCAGCTGAACCCTGCAGACACTGACGAGCCCTCAGTTAAACAGCCAGGGTGAAGCCAGCTGAGGTGATTCAGACACGCTAGCACGCTACGCTACCACCCGAGGGGGCTCGCTGTCCCGGGGTTGCCCTTTTCCGACGCCGTCTGTGGCGCTTCACGGCCCAGTGCACATCACCAAACACAGCCACAACCGCAGTCGCCCCTGTTGGCAATTTGTGCAGCGACGGTTCCAAATGTTTTTACTCCAGCCGGCCGACGAGCTTGAAAGGTCCAGTGTGTAAAATGTGGCTTGAATGATGATTTTTTTACAATGGTAAATGTTTAACGCACTGCCCATAAACACATTAATAAAAGTGTATAATCTCAGTACAGTGAAAGTCAGAGGTTTTCCTCCCCTTAGAATGATTCACATATATATGTATATTAGAATCTACACAGAGCAATAAGGGTCTAGCTGCTAGTTGCTGCCATCTTGCACTGCCTGACAGTAAAGTGAATATGCAAAGCACTGTCAGGCTCCTTTAAATACCAGGCTTCCTTAAAATGTTTTAAAGTGTTGTGTTGTGTTGTGTCGCAGAGTCTGGCTGAGTGGCGACCTGACGGTGACGGTAGGACACACAGCAGCGTGTCGGTCCGTCACCTTAACCAGAGCCAGCAGACAACACATGTACCACCGTGAGAGCACACACGCCCTGTGTGTGTGTGTGTGTGTGTGTGTGTGTGTCCAGCATAGCAGCTCTCTCTCATACTTGCGCAGGATTGGCTGTCGGGCCTGGTGATGACGCTGCGTCTGACCGCATCAGTGCAGCAGCAACAAACAACTTCAGCCTCCGCTTCCTGTCTGCGGCATCAAACCCCAACAGGGAGGACAACCTTCTTGGAGGACGTGGGCTAGCGGAGCAGTACCTTCTGTCACCACTGAGGGGGAAAAAAACAGCAGGAGCTTCAGCCTCCTCTTCCTCCTCTGTGATGACTCACGGTAGAACCTCCACTGAGGTTCCGTTGACAAGTGAAGACGTCGAGCTTCCTGAGAAAGAAACTTCTCCCTGCTGCCTCGACCTGCAGCATGAATAATAAGTGGCTCTTCTGCAGCGTGTGTGTGTGTGTGTGTGTGTGTGTGTGCCGCGCAGGGATCAGCTGTCTGAACGGCTCATTTGAAGTGTGTTTTGTGGAAGACAGGCCGCCGCCGTGGAGACAACTTCCTTCAGCGAGGCGGCGGCGACCTTTGCGCGACCTCTGCGCGACCTCGGGATTATCAGGCAATATTGTCACTTCGTATTTTCCAGGCTGCAGACAACAGCCGTAACAATATTGCACCATAATCCTCCGGCTGTCTCTCGGTCATTACTGGAGATCAGCGTTCACCTGATGTCACACGCACGCACGCACACACACACACACACACACACACTCTCTCTTAATCTGCCTCCTCTATTCCTCCAGATTGAAACAAATGGACAGGAAAGAGGTGCAGCCAGGAGGGAAAGGTGGAGGAGAATTCTTTCATTCAGGAGGGAAAGAGAACAATTGGAATTTTAAAAAGGGGCGGAGCCTATCTGAAATGACAAAAAGCCAACCACAGAGCGAATGAACGCTGAGAATGATGATCAGTGGGGCGCTAGCCACTTCCTGCTGAGCTCATATTAAAAATGGATGGACGGAGCAGATGGGAGGAGGTGGGAGAAGGTGAGAGGAGGTATAGGAGGAGGAGGAGGTGGAAGGAGGTGGAAGAAGGAAGGTATTTTTACTACTTCTACTTCTTCTTCTTCCACTTCTTCTTCTTCAACTTCTTGTTCTTCTCCAGGAGGCTGACCCACCGTCATTTTACCTTGTCACCTGGAGGCAGGTTGAAGGTGTGTGTGTGTTTGTGTGTGTTGTGTGTGTGTGTGTGAGAGAGAGAGAGAGAGAGAGAGAGAGGGAGTGCCAACGCTGGCCATTGATGCTCCTGTTTGCTCTAATTATCTCAGAAGTGAACGTCCCGTCCCATCCTGCCCCCCCCCACCCCTCCACTCACCCGCCACACACTGTCTCTCTCTCTCTCTCTCTCTCTCTCTCTCTCTCTCTCTCTCTCTCTTACTCTCTCTCTGAGGAGTTAACACGAAGTAATGTCCCTCTTCTCGCCGCCGCCGCTCAGAGGTGAACGTTCCGTCCCGTCCCACCGTGGTTTTAGGAGCTCCATCTCTCCTCTCAGCGAGCACACTCGAGAGGCGAGAAGAGCCAGAATCGGCCCCCTGTGTTCCCGGCCTTCCCCCACCCCCAGCGGGGAACACGAGGTGCTCGGCTTCAGCTGCCCGACAATGAGAAGGACTAAAGAAAGAGTTGTTGTGGTTGCGGCTGCTGCCAGCCAGGCGTCTGGCTGCTCCACTGCCAGGAGCTCACTAGACTGGACCATCAGTTGGCTCCACTAGTGGCAGGAACAAGAGGACAGAAAGAGTTTGACTGTTTCTTCTGAGTCCTTACAATGCAGCTGAATTAGTGTAAAAAAAAAACAACCAAACAAAAAAAAAAAGTAACAAAATGTTTCCAGTCAGTTTTCGTTGTGTTCAGTCAGCAGAGCTGGAAAACATTCTTCCCTCTGGAGCAGAAGAGCCAAGAACGTTTTTCCCCGCTGCTGCTGATTGCCTCAGGATACACTGCAGTTTAAGTCCGCCTACTGAGTGGGGACCAATAGGAAACCTGGAGCTTTGTTACCAACTGACTGGAAGAATCCAAACGGAGACGGAGGAAGGCGTTTTTTTTCTGCCGTGTGCACGATGGAACACACCTGGTGGAGGTGATGCAGTCCGATGAAGATCATCATCCACATTGAGCCGCAGCAACCAGGAAGCTGCTGTCTGTCTGCCTGCCTGCCTGTCTGCTGTAGAGACTCTCCAGGGTGCTGAAATATTTTCCATCTCCTCACCTGCAGCAAGACGCCAACACAGCTCATTAATGCAGCAGCGTTTGTGTGTTTGTTTTTTTCATTCTCGCCAACCTGTTTTGAGACAAACACTCTCCAGTTTCTGCTGGAGGAACTCAGCAAAGAGGAGAAGACGGAAAGAAGAAGCCATACGTTTCCATGACCAGTATTTTATTGCCATGTTTAGGTTTTGCGCAATTCTAGGGCTAATGAAAATGCAGCTACGCTCATATCAGCAGATGAAGGTTAAGAAGTGGCTGCATGTTGCTGAGGTCCCATCAGTTTTTTTTTCCCAGCATGCACTGGGTACCCTAGAAGCTGCACGTCCCGACACTGAACCTGCATCCAGTTAGACTTGCATAGGATGCTGGGAATAGATGGAAGCTTCTGCCTGGCAGCAGCTGATAAACATCATGATGAGACAGACGGATGTGAGAGCAACAACACAATGATGGAGTGCAGTGGGACAAGAATGACGACAACTTCAGCGATGCAAAAACCAGCCGGACGCAGTTACTGGACCACAACTCCCACATCAGGGTTCTCATCGGAATCATCCAGATTACTGCAGCAGGTGGAGGGAATGTGGCGGACCAACGCTCATCAGGATTAGAACACACACACACACACACACACACACACAATGCATTATACATCTGGGTTTTATAACCTTTAATATATTGGTTTTCCAATCCTCCAACTTCCGAAAACTCTGGGTGCAAGTCTGTGCCCTCGTGTGTGTGTGTGTGTGTGTGTGTGAGCTCGGTGCCAGCCCTTTCCCAGCACACCAGGATTAGCAGCACTTAAACGATGCCGTTAGCCGTTAGCGCACCACCTCCTCACTGCCTCCCACGCCGGCCATGTGCACGTGGTGCTGCCCACACTGCCATCACACACACACACACACACACACACACACACACACACCTCACACTGCCTCTGTTGTTTGTTTTTCACTCCGCTCCCGACCACCGGAGCCTCTGTCAGAAGGCTGCTGGTCCAACTGGGAGAGTTTGAAGATGACTAACAAGCATTTCTGGATCAGGTGGATCCTGACGGATGGGTAGAAAACTACATTTCTGGCTCGCTCTGCATTTCTTTCCAGTTTCTGTTTGACAAATCACAGACAGGATGCACACACACACACACACACACACGCGCGTGCCGAGAGACACGGAGGCGTTCTGCAGAAATCAATATTAGCAGCCGCAGCAGCAGCAGCAGGCAACATGAATGGATGGAAGGAAGGTGTGTGTGTGTGTGTGTGTGTGTGTGTGTGTGTCTGTCTGTCTGTCTGTCTGTCTGTCTGTCTGTCTGTCTGTCTGTCTGTCTGTCTGTCTGTCTGCGTGCTGTTTCCAGTGTGTGGCAGCTCTCAGGTGATTCTAATGAGAGATGTCAGGAAACTTCCTATTTCATGGAAACTCGGCCAACTTGGCTGCGTTCCTCTTGGGCCTGACATCAACTCTGCAGCAGCCCCGGGAAACCAAAACACACCTTGTTTTTTTATTTTCAAAAGAGCAGGAAGTTGCTGCTCTCTCTCTCTCTCTCACACTCTCTCTCTCTCTCTGAAGGGCGTCACTGATGTGGAGGAACTTCAAAACAGAAAAAAAGGGGGACTGGAAAAGTTGTGGAACGGTGTGTTTGGCAGGCGGAGAACGGCAGCAGCAGCAGCAGCTCCTCCGCTCTGATTGGCCGTTATGAAAACGCGGCGCCGCTCATTCATATGCAAACCATATGGCGCAACGTATGGAGAGACGTGAGCGCCACCTGAGTGCCGGTGCCGAGCCACTTCCTTTGTCTGCAGACGGACAGATGGAGCATTCAGGGCGAGAGAGCGTGGACTCTCCTTGCCGTCATATGGATCATGGCGCCATATGGAGGGAAGGTGGCGCTGAAATAACAACAGGAAGAGACTGAGGAATAATCAGAGGTGGGAAAGAACCAAGTACAAATAACTTTGTTGCAGTACTTGAGTGGATTTTTCAGGTATCTGTGCTTCACTTGAGTATTTCATTGAGTGTGAGTGAGTCCTGGTTCCTTCAGCCTGTAGTCTGGAGCTCGACCTGGTGGGGGCGCTCAAGAGCGGTATTGCATATATATATTTATTTATCTCTCTATTTATTTTCTTGGCTCAGCGCCCTGAGGTTTAGCTCTGGTCTGGCAGCGGGTGGGTGTTCAGGTGGGTGGAGGAACTATCTTTATTTCCTGCTTCCCACTCCTGCTTCCGCCTCCGTCGCTCCGTCTCCGTCTCCTGGTAACCGAGCAGCAGATTCAGCTCCGGTGGAAACGAGTCGAGCGTCGAGTCGAGCGGAGGAATAATCAAAAGTTGGGCATAAAGATGACTGCCTGGTTGATCTCACTATGAAGGCGATTTCCCACTTATTCGTGCACGCTCTTGCTTTCCCCGAGGTCTTTGAATCTCACTGAGGAACGCTCGACGTCTCACTGGGAAGAAATCCAGAAATTTTCAACTTCCCGTCTTTTCTTCCAGCGTTGGATGAGTTTTTTTATGCCGTGTGTTTTCCCCTGAAGCCCCCCACCCCTCACCAAAGTGAAGAAACAACCCAGATATCACAGCAGCCTGGGAGGCTAAGCTAGCCAGCCGCTAATACCTGGAGAGGCTCATTCAAGGATGAAACTGGAAAAAGGTTTCCGCGGCCTCCGAGTTCGCCGTGAGGCTAAAACCCTTAGCGTGATGCCAACCGCATTAAATCCAGTTGTCGTACTCAATAGATTAATCAGATTAATCAGATAGATTAATCAGACTCGTGTCATTAAGCTGAGAGACGGAGGAGGGGGGGGGTGGTAGAGGCGCCACTAGTGGGAGCTCCGGAAGCCAAAGGAACACGTTTTTCTAGAAAAAGAAGAATTTCTTGATCTTTTTCATCTTTTTGTGGGATAAATTATCACACGGGGACAATTTAAGCAGAACATCTTTCAGGTGAACATCAAATTCTGTCACACAAGTGTTGCATGTCAACAATAATGTTGCATAGAACAAAAAAAACACAGTACAACATAACGACACAACTTCAACACTAATACCGTGTAATACAGTCAGCACAGCACATTGAGCTTTTGTCTGAATTAACATTGGAGTGAGGAGAGATTTTGACAGTCAATGAATATAAATTAAATCATTAAAAAAAATGTTCTAACTCGCCCAAGAATGGGAGACATTTGTGTATCTTGTGAGTTCAGTTTTGTTGACCGCAAACCGACGCCGGCCAATCAGAGGCCAGTCAGTGAAAGTACAGCGCCAGTTCCGACCGGTTCTGACCGGTTCTGACCCTGCCTGCCGCCTGATTGGACCCCGGTGATCACGTGCAGATCTGTTAGCATGTTAGCGTGTCCTGAAAAACTCCGCATCGACTGGCTGATGTCAGCGGGCCCTCGGGGACCGGAAGTAGCGGCGCGCCACGCCAGCCGGCACCACCGACCGCTGGCTAACTTGGGGAAGAGGTAGGGGAGACGGGGGAGGGAGGGGTGGTGTCAGAGGTCAGAGGTCGAGCCAATCAGATGGCGCTCTGTGGCTACGGCTGCGTGCCAGGCTTCAAAATGCCCTCGCAGGCCATCCGGGGGGAAGTAGGGTGAGAGGACACACACACTCTCACACACACACACACACACACACACACACACAGTGAGGTTTAGCCCTGAGCGGGAGACACACACACACACACACACACACACATATCCATCGGCACAAAAACATGTGAGCACTCGTGCAAAGACGGGCAGGTTTCAAACACACAACCATTCACGCGTAGAAACAAGTGCTCTCTCTCTCTCCCTCTCTCTCCCTCTCTCTCTCTCTCTCTCTCTCTCTCTCTCTCTCTCTCTCTCTCTCTCTCTCTCTCTCTGTCGCCCCCAGCCCCCGATTGTTTTCGCGCTGGCACACCAGCGCCGACGACGCACCAACCAGGCGAAACCAGAGAGCAGCCTGCACGCTAGCAGCCTGATTGGCCCCTCCCCTTCAATCCCCCACGCCTCCCCGAACCCTCCCCAATCCCTCCACCCCACCCCACCCCACCCCCCAGGCCGACTGTCTCTGAGCTCCGCAGTTAAAGCGCCGGCAGAGATCCCGCCCGCCGCACGCTTGGCTCACACGCCGCTGATGAATTAGTAACGCAATAGATAGAAAAAGCTGAAAAGCTTCTTTTTTTTTTTTGTGCGTGACGGCGAGCGTTCCCCGGTGGCGCCGCGTCCCGTTTTCAGCCCCGATTGAACTATTAATCGGCCTAATGTGAGGGAGCGCAAGCTGCTCATAAACTCATCTATTCTGCATGGCTGCAGCCGTGACAGGAAAGAAACAGCGATGTGAAAAACTCACAAAACCCAGGGCTCAAATAAAAAAGAAGAAAATAAAAACATTTTGGGTGCAAACACCTCCTGGATTCTGGAAGTTTCAACCTCTTGATTCACGTGGCGCTGCAAAATCACTTTCATTCCAGATTCCTGGAATCGGTCAGTGTGGGATTGACAGAAGACGTGAAAAAAGGGCAAAATGATTAGAAAATAAATTGATTTAATTCTTTTGTTAATGCTGCTCTTTTGACTCTGGACTAATTTATAAATAAAATAATAAAATTTTTTCAAAAACGTTTTTCCAATAAATATACCGGCTTTATTCCAATAAACGCAAACTGCATCCATTCCATTTTATCCTGAATAGACTTTTTTTTACTCCCCGTCCCGTTTGTTTGTCGCAATGAAGAGCGACTGGGTAAATAATTCAGGGCGAGCGCAGACAGACCCGGCTGGGCGTCACGCCGGCCAGCGCCGGGTCACATGACCCTCAGTGTTTGGGTCGTGTGCGTCCCAACTCACAACTAATGTGGAATAACGGCCAGACGCTCCCGCCGGGGCTGCTCGCCCAGCGGTCGTTTAAGGCCATTAGGTGGCGCACAATAGAGTCTCACAAACACACAAGCACAACCCCATACACACACAGTCTGTGACATCACCTCCCCGGCCGTTCGGCTCCG
>CM020510.1:3847772-3932772 GCA_009823395.1 Thamnaconus septentrionalis | reverse complement strand
AACACAGACTGAGGTGAAGTAGCTTCGCCGAGCGCCGTGTGTGTCGTGTTTGCTGCTTTATTTGTTTTGTCTTATTTATTTTTTTTCTTTTTGAATTGGCACAAACACAGTCCGTATTTACCAGACATGATGTGCTGAAAACATTTTTTCAGCTTCATTTAGTTTTTGCACAATGCAAGAGCTAAGCAGGTGAGCTGAAGTTGGTTAATTAGTATATTAATGAGCTTCACAACAAGTAAATCATTTAATGAACAAATAAATAAGGTTCCTTACTATGCAAAGTTCACTTTACTGAAGATCAGATGGGCGTCTCAGTCCTGTCAGTCCACCAGAACCACTCTGATGGAGTCAAAACACAGCAAGGTTCTTCTGGGAATGTCGCCCTCAGTGGTGTCACCCTCAACCATCTGGTTGTTCCACAGCGTCAGTTTTTAGCATATAGCATATATAGTTTTCAGGGTTTTTTTTTTTTTAAAACATGTGAGGCTGCCCCAGTGCACTCTGGGAAGACAAACAAAACTGGGCCTTTAACTCACAGCCTTTTGTTTGTCTGTTTGGTACCAACAACAACACTGACAGAAGAAGCAAAAACAAAACAGGATCTCGGCGAAGCGCCTGACTAACAGTTCACTTCAACTCCTGACCCCAAAGAAGAAAATAACTAACACACAGTCTAAACACAGCTGAGTCACTTTAGAGGCAACACACACACACACACACACACACACACACACCCCTCATGTCACGCTGGTGGTTACTTCACTTCCTCACTTCCTCCGACAATTGAGATAAGGAGTCGGTCCTGTGTGTGTGTGTGTGTGTGTGTAATCAAGAAGGTTTTGCACAATCACAAGCCCAGTGGCCCAATCTGAGCTGGTGGCGGCCGGAGGAGGCTCGTCAGGAAGCGACTGGTGTTGTTTAGTCTGCGAGCGACTCAACGCTGCTGCTACTGTTACGACTGTTACTGTTACTGCTGTTACTGTTGTGACTGTTACTGCTACTACTGTTACGACTGTTACTGTTACTGCTGTTACTGCTGTGACTGTTACTGCTGCTACTGTTACGACTGTTACTGTTACTGCTGTTACTGCTGTGACTGTTACTGCTGCTACTGTTACGACTGTTACTGTTTCTGCTGTTACTGCTGTGACTGTTACTGCTGCAACTGTTACGACTGTTACTGTTACTGCTGTTATTGCTGTTACTGCTGCTTCTGCTGCTGTTACTATTGCTGCTGCTGCTGTTATTGCTGTTACTACTCCTGCTATTGTTTCTGCTGCTATTGCTGCTCCTATCTACTACTGTTCCTGTTGCTGCTGCTGCTGTTACTGCTGCTGTTGCTGCTGTTGTAGCTGCTGCTAGGTCTCGTGGCTATGCACCACAAGTGAGACACGAACGTGTCACAAATAAATGACAGTTTTACTGCAGTTGATCGATTTTACAGTTTAAAGAATGAAGAAACCCTTCCTGGCCAGAGGTTTGATGTGAGGGAGAAACTCTGGACTGAAACTGCACTGAAGACCAGAAAAAGAAAAACCAGCGTGGTGGAGTTGAGTTGACCTCTGTTGTGTCAACATGTGTTGTTTCTTTTTTTGGACTCGCCTTCCAACCAGAAGGGCTGTGGTTTACTTTGGCCGGCGGCCACGCTGCTAACTCTGCTAACGCTAGCTGTGTTGCTAATCAGCAAAATTCAGGGTAAAAGGTTGGAGGCAACCTGCTGGGTGGAGTGCAAAACTGTGCAAATAAATAAATAAATGAAACATACAAACACATTTCTGGAAATGTGCTCTTTGTGATGTCACAGAGGGAACCAGGTCAGTGACCACAACCCTCGCTAGTTGTCGGCTTTGCCTTCTGAGCCCGCCTTATTTTTGTCCCCTTCTAAATACATGGAAGGTTCCGACAAAAACATTTTTTTAGCAGGAGGCTGTAAACAGAGGGCTAATGATGCTGTTTTCCTGACTGGGGACAAACGCAGAGGTGGAGGTGTGAGGAACACGGGACAGGAAACGGGTGAGTGAGTACATCCTGCTCCCACCTCCCTAATCCCGTCCTCGCCGTTAATATCTGGCAACCGGATCCGTCCTTCATCCCAGACTGCCGTCCAAAAATCAGATTATAATCCTTTGATCATTAAATCTGCCGGTGGAAGCCCCGAGGCGGCGGCGTCACTCCCATCCTGTTGCATGGCTGAGCAGGGAGTCCCGCCCCCTGGCCAGGCTGTCCCACTGCGGCTCCGCCCACTTCCTGCTGCTGCTGCTGCTGCTGCTGCTGCTTTGTGCCCGACTAAGGCCACAGGTTGGTTGGTGTATCGGGACGGAGAAAAATCAGCCAGTGAAAACTGTATCTGGGCTCTAAGGGAGGAGAGAAGGACGAGAGGTGGAGATTGAATCGATCAATAAATCAATCAATCAATCAATCAATCAATCAATCAATCAATCAATCAACTTTTACTAGTAAATCACATCCAAAGGCATCTCCAATCAGGAGAAAACTGGTCGCTTCAGAACAAGCGAGGAGCCACAGCAGCCAGGAAAGGCCCCGCCTCCAGAGGGCGGAGCCGACTGCTCTGATTGGCCGAGTAGTGAGATGAGCAGAGGCTCAGAAGCAGCGGTTTGACGACCAACACGTCGTCATTTTGGGAGGAGAACGAACATCTCGTGACAGACGCGACGTTCTCTAACGTTGCCCTGCAGACGTCAACCTCCTCTTCCACCACCGGGGGCGTCTGACTGCAGTGACGCGGTGTTGCCAATGTTAGCTCCGCCCCCCCGCCGCCGAGTCCTGGAAGGTTCCTGGGCTCCAGCCGAGCGGCGCTGACTCTCGGACGCTGACGTGTCTGAGCGTGTGCACACACACACCTGCACCTAGCAGCGTGTGTGTGTGTGTGTTGTGTTGCCTTGACAACCTGCCGTTCCTTTCTTTGTGTTTTGCCCTTGGAACCGAGAGTTTCACCTGCTCACGCGGGACGCAGCAGTGGGAACAGAGGGAATAATAATGAAGATAATAATAATAATAATAATAATAATAATAATAATAATAATATTAATAATAATAATTATAATTATGATAATAATGAGGAGGAGGGGATTACAGAACTCATAGCTGAAGGAAAACCTCTTCCAGCTGCTAATTTTCATCAAATTTACTGAATCATAACACAAATTAAGAGGGAAAAAAAACACAGACGCAATAAAGCAAAGCTGGTCATTCATTGGTCGTTTTGAGCTTCCAAGGTAGAACTTCAGGCACAAACATGGACCAACAACTGAAATCCAGCTCCAGTTTCCTCTTTTAAAAAGGCACATAACGCAACCTTCGATGTCCACCATGTTATAAAGGCTCACAACAGTGAAAACTCCTCCTCCAACCCTCCCCCACCAACACACACGCCCCCCACGCCCCCACCCTCACTTGCTGACCTGCAGCTGTGTTTGTCAGCAAACATCAGGCGGCGGCCGCGGCGGCGAGTACAAACAGCTTAGCGCTGTGTCGGTGAAACAAGCAGCCGGCCCTCGGCGAGCGGCGGCGCCCCCCGAGGGTTTGGAGGGGAAACGGAGTGGAACGGACGAAAGCCCCCCCCCACACACACACACACACCCGCCGGGGTGTTAAAGATCA
This sequence comes from Thamnaconus septentrionalis, assembly GCA_009823395.1. Classification (NCBI taxonomy): domain Eukaryota; kingdom Metazoa; phylum Chordata; class Actinopteri; order Tetraodontiformes; family Monacanthidae; genus Thamnaconus; species Thamnaconus septentrionalis. The sequence continues at coordinate 3,929,151 of CM020510.1, read as the reverse complement.
GCTCCAGGTGTCCTGAGTCATGTGACTGTTCTGCGGTTCGCCAGCGGAAAATAAAAAAACAAAACAAAATAGGTTCACAACCCAGTTCCATTGATTTGTTTGAATTTGCTGCTTCTCATCGTTTGTTATTGCTGAGATGATCTGAGGTGCTGCAGGTGTTTTGGACCGCAGGGGTCGTAGACGTCGTGTTTAAACCAAAGCACGACGGTTGAAGTTGCGTTTGGGGTTGGAATTGCGACCAGTAGGTGGTCGTGTGATTAATCAGTTAATCTGTGTCGACCTGATGTGGGCACTTGGCCTTTTTCAAAACTGTCAGGTAAAAGAGCCAACTGCCCACATAAGACCGATATGAATGAACCCCTGCATGCTACCCAGACGAACCAAAAGACACAGACTTCAAGCCAACTTTGTGACTGATAAATTCTTCCACTTTAATTCACGATAAAAAAAAAAAAAAAATCCATTAGATTTCCTATGAAAACTTCACTATCTCACTCCTCACAGAGTGTTTTTCGCAAGTCAAACTTCTTGCACGTGCATCACACAATCTTAAACAACAGCTGGTGAAAATGTTTCTGTTCAAATCTTTATTTACGACTCATAAACTCAAACGTCCAGCAGAAAGACCCGACTGTGTCGGCAAACACGGTGAGAAGAGGATAAAACCTGCAGGCTGCAGAGTCCCCACACCTCTTTATAGCAAATACCACTATCTGTTATTTGTTTCTGCCCTCGAAGCATTTTCATGACGTCCCAACACATGAATGCAGCTCCCAAGGTTTCGACATGTTTCCTTGTTTTATTAGCACTGCCTGCTGCTGCCTCAAACTGCTGAATTTGATTTTTTTTTTTTTTAACCGTTTAACAAAGTGATTTAATTAGCTCCACCGCTGAAATGCTTAGCGTTTTGTGCTAGGCCGTAAAAAACAAAAACAAAATCAGAGCCGTGGTTACAAAAAGCGGTTCGGCTGAGAGTTGCACTGGCAGGTGACTCATCCGGGCTGAGGAAAAAAATTGCAACTCCGGGAGCAGAGTTTGCATGTCGAATGCAGGAGGGCTGGAATGCAGGCCTGCTGCGGCTAGTTAGCCCAGCGCCGCCGCCGCCGCCGCTAAGGCCGCTAAGGCGCGAGGTGCAGCCTGCGCTCTTCTGCTCTTCTGGTCTGTGGGATAATCAGAGCGAATGCGTAGCAGCTGTTTGTGTTGGGAGGGGGCGGAGCCAAGTGCAAGAAGGCAGGAGTTTTTACATGGGAAAAGAATGTGGATGAAATGAATGGGAAGGGAACATGCCGCAGGCTGCCTTGTCAAAAAAAAAAAAAAAAAAAGGAAAATGAGATCCGGGCTGATACGGAGAAAAGCTGCAGAAACACAGGAGGTGAAAAGTCTGCTGGAGCGTAAACACATAGAAGAAGACAAAGACGTGAGAGGAAACATGCAGCCTTGGCAGCAGATCCCCTGGAATCCATTTCCAAGTTGTGACTGACAATTCTGAGTGGCGCCACATCCATCTTGAAAAGCTCTAATCTGAAGAACTTGTGACCTAGCTTTTTGGACGCCCATTTCACTGCTGCTTCACACTTTGTTCCATCAACTGGTCAAGTGGTTTTGCTTTGAATCGAGTGTTTGAGCCGAGGTGTGGCTCTCCAGTCAGCTGATTGAGGTTTTTTTTTTTTCTACTGAAATCACCACTCTGGACCTTCAGAGGTCTCTTCCTGGACCGTCCTCACTGGCTCTCCCCCCTCACCACACCTCCCGTCTTCGTGTGTGTGTGTGTGTGTGTGTGTGTGTGTGTGTGTGTGTGTGTAATCTCAGGGTGGGGGCGAGCAAAGACAGAGGGACAGAGAGAGAAGGAGAAGGAGAAGGAGGGATGAGTTCCACAGCATTCCTCCGGGGGCGGGGCTTCCTGTTCAGCTGCACCCCACCCACCTCCTCCACCTCCAGCAGGGCTCCATGCTGCACGTACGCACCCCTCTCACACACACACACACAACACACTCATGCCTCCTGGAAGACGGGCCGCTCCCACCGCAGTGCCCTCTCTCTCTCTCTCTCTCTCTCTCTCTCTCTCTCTCTCTCTCTCTCTCTCTCTCTCTCTCTCCTCTCCCTCTCTCTCTCTCTCTCTCTCTCTCTCTCTCTCTCTCTCTCCCTCTCTCTCTCTCTCTCCCTGCCATTCGCTCGCCCTGCGCAACAGGAAACGAGCGTTGACTTTCATCGACTTTCCTCCTCCGCCGATGTTGTTAGGCTTTTGTTTCATGAGGCAGCCGCCTGTTTCACATTAAACCTGATGAGCTGCAGGGCAGCAGAGCACTTGTGATAAGATGAACGCGCACCCTTCCTCCTCTTCCTCCTCCCCCTCCTCCTCGCTGCCCAGAGAGGACTGGAGAGGAGAGTGGCGGCGGCGGCGGCGGCGGGCGGCACCGCTGCTGCCTACATCACCATCATCAGATCTGAAGTTTAAAAGAGTGAGTCTGTAAAAATGAGCCAGGCTGATCTGATTCTGACGAGCTGCAGTTCAGTAGTTTGACCAGGACTCAGTCGTTTGGCTGAGCGACTGGAAGTGGAGTCGGTTGTAAACTGATTTTACAGATTTTTTTTTATAACCACCCTCTGCGTCGCTCGGTCGGTCGGTCGGTCAGGGGGATAAAATCTAATCGCTCGGTACGTCCAGTTCCCAGAAGCTGCTGCTCCCCATTAAAAGCGGACGACTGGACAAACAGTTCACGGCCGATGGTCGATTGTAAAACATCGAGAACTGCCTGTCACAGTGGCCACTGGAGGTGCTGCAGCCAAAAACCCATCTGGCCCAACGAGCATTTTTCCCCATAAGACCGCAATGCAAAAAGAAAAGCCTGTGAAACGGCTGACAGGACGACCTTTGACCTGAAACGCGGTTCATAGCCAATCTTTGTATTGTAGTTTTTTTAAGTCATGGGCTTTTAATCTCTCAAATTATAAAGGCCAAAAAAGAGTTTTTATATTCCCAGCGTGATGTCACGGCGTGATACGTTGCTGCTGGGTCTCGGCTCATCCTGATTGGCTGATGCTTCCTGGTGCATCACGGGGGCTTACAGCAGCATTGTGTGAAGGGCTACACGCTCTATGGGGGGGGCGGCAAACTACATTGAAATGAATGGGCCTCCGTATTGAATCCTGCGACTTTTATTTTTCCGTTTTTTCCCAGTTAGGCCGGTGTGTTTGAACAATGTGTTTACAGTGAAAGTTGCATCTTTATGCAGATGACAGTCATTCAGTTTGCAGCCAAGATGCTAATCAGCACCAGACGTCCTTCCAAGCAGCTTCGGGCCACTGTTGTATCTTCTCAGACTGGTTCTGCGAGGGAGACAAAAAAGGAAAAGGAGGCAAAAAAAAAGCCAGCTGGTGATTTTTTCCAGAGCTCAGATCATGTGGCCGCTCGTATATCAGGAGAGGAGACGAGGTGGAAGCAGAGCCTCCTTCAAGTGCCTCTGTGTTATTTGCCTTGATGATTCATTTAATCTGCCGCAGGAACTGAAGCTTGAGTCAGGCTTTTTTTTTTTTTTTCTTTTTTTTTTTCGCCGCCCCAAGTAACGTCCGCCCCAATTTATAAATCAGGAAGGTGCTTGTGGAGGCGGTTTTATGATGTGTAATAGATTCAAGTGGAGCTGAGCTGCCGTCGCAGCGTCTCGCTCGCTCGCTCTTGCCAGGCTGCTGCTGCAGGATTTACACAGAACCTGGTAGCGCTGATAAGCCAGAACCAGTCTGAGAGAAACACTCAGGTGTCTTTACTGGGAGCGCTGGCTGGGAAAGGAACGGGCAAACTGCGGCCCGGGGGCCATATGCGGCCCATTTAGCTTTAAAATCTGGCCCGCAGAACTTGAGGAAATTATATTAATAGTCAGCAAGTCATACAATAGCTGTGTTTCATTTGATGGTTCAGTGCTTTAGGAGTCATTTCAGTAGAACCCATTGTGCCCCCACCAGTCGACTGAGACTGGGAGCACTGGGAAGCAGCGAGCCTCCTCTTCCTCAGGCGAAGGACGGGCACGTCAGGCTGAACAAAAACTGTTTTATTAAGTGCTGGGTGTGAGATAATGAGTAAAACACGCACACACACACACACGCACACACACATGTATGCAAGACAAGAAAAAGGAAACAAAAATGTTGAGATTGCTCATTTTAAATGACGGCATGACGCTTAGATTAGCAAGACTGAGCCAGTATTTGTGAAAAGCCCCAGTGTGTGTGTGTGTGTGTGTGTGTGTGTGTGTATAAATGCTCTAATCCTGCAGGCCTTAGGCTTGCGCACACACACACACATTCAGCCCTTTTCCCTGTTGCTTCCCATTAATTCCACCTGTACAGACTGGGAATGAGCCCCCGCTGGCCCTCACTCTTCCTGCCCCCCCACCCCTCCTCACCCCTCCTCACTCGCCCCTCCCCCCCCATCCCTCCCTCGCTCCAAATCCCCAGATGTCGGCTTAGCGAACACCCAGAGAGACTAGGCCGTTGTTGTCTGAACACTGTGTTCTGCAGGGCTTGGCTCGCAGAACAACCAGGACCCGGACAGAACCCGCAAAAAAAAAAAAAAAAAGTCACATGGTCACAAAGTGAAGGGCTAGAAAAAGTCTTTTCTGCCCTCGTAGCGAGGAATTATCCTTCAGCAGGCAGCGTTTCTTGACCAGGAACGCTTTGCGGAACTTTCCGGAAGCCACATTACCAAACTGGAAGATCCCGTCGAGAACATTAGAGGAAGTTGTAGCAAGTGGGTGTCACAGTGTTGATGCTAATAGCATTGTTGCAGGCTGAAACGCCAGCCTTGGAGTCTGAGGGGCCGTCTACACTGACATGGGTATTTTTGAAACTGTGTGTTTCACTGCAAGGTTTGGCCTCTCATCCACACTTGACCGCAGTTGTAGGCTCCTCAAACCAGAGTTTGTTGTAACCGGAGTCCAAGGTGAACTGTTTTTAGAAGTCCCGTTAGAGCAGTCATGTGTGGGCAGGAAAACCGAGGAAAAGCTCAACAATCTCTTGTCGGCATTGTTAAACAGTGGCACAGTCTGTGACGGTAAACAGTGCGCTGTCTCAAATGAGACTAGTGAACATTATTGAGGGCTTCGCCAAAACGCCGGTGCTAATTAGCAACTTATCAGCTTGTATGTCGCCGCACTTTGACTGACACGACTCCCAATCCACATTTTGCTACTTGTGAATTAAAGGGAGCAGAAAGAATCCGCCCTGCTTCGGTTCACCATGGTTTTCCCGCTCATGAATTTTTCCAGCCTTGTGATTGGCTAAAATGGTCTTCCAGTTAGGTAGAGATGTCACCACCTACTGCTTTGGCATGTGCATTACATTGCTTGAGGTAGATTTTGGATTTTTTTTTGTGAAACACCTGTGTTGCTGTGGACTGGGGCCTCATCCACCCTCAGCTGAGAACCTGCAGGGGTTTGTTTTGGTGGGAACGTTGTGCGAAACTATGATCTGGTGGCGACGTGACACAGCGTCCGGCCAGCAGTTGAGTGTCCTCTCCTTAACGACGACACGTCGGCCTATTGTTCCAATGGCCAAAACAACAGCTGTAGCTCCGCCCCCTGCTGCTGGAGTGATCTCATTGGTGCGGTCGCACTGGAACTGATCTGCAGTCAGGAGGTCAGACAGGCAATTAGTGTTTAAAGTGGGACATCCATGTACAGTATGCGTGTGTGTTAGTGTGTGTGTGTGCATGCGTGTGTTCATTTGCAGCTGTCTGATTGTGCGTCTGCTCCCGGGTTCAAAAGGTCAGCTGTGCCATATGGGCCGTGCGTGCTGGCAGCCGCGTGTTGTGCCAGCATGCATGCGAAGCCGGCGGGTCTGCGGCGGGTTCACAAGGTCAGTCGTGCGGCGCCGCAGCCGATCCTGCCTCAATAATTGAGGCTTAACGAGCACATGTTAAAACATCATGATCCTCTCTCGCTCCCTCGCTCGCCCGCTCGCCCGCTCGCCATGAGACATGAGAGTGTCGGCGCTGGGAGGCTCGTTTGTCCAAAATCAATTATTCACCAGCCTGTCGACTCCTCGGTTCTCACTTTACCTCCAAAGATCTTTTTTTTTTTTTTTTTTTTTTTGCGCTGCAGATCTTTTTAAATTCCTGCGCTGTGTGAAGGTTGCCATGAGCAGGCGGCTTCTTCCCACTCACCTGTTAGTCACCACCGAGCTGCAGCAGCAGCAGCGCAGGAAGGAGGTGTGATTCCTTCTTCTTCTTCTTCTTCTTCTTCTTCTTCTTCTTCTTCTTCTTCTTCTTCTTCTTCTTCTTCTTCTTCTTCTTCTTCTTCTTCTTCTTCTTCTCAGGAGAACATGGCAGGTCTTACATGTTATACATTTACAGATGAAATGAAATAGAAGGACTTTTAAGCGGTGACGAAACATTAGTTTTGTTGCAGAATGTTTGTTGGAACAGTTGGAATCTGTTTTTTTTTTGTTTTTTTTAATTGATAAAAGACCTTGAACGCTTCTCAGAAATCTGGTACCACAAAAATATTTTTGAATATTTTTCTGAAACATTGAAGGATTTCATGTTTTTGGGCTTTTGTTATTCACTTATTATTTATTTATTTATTTATTTATTTTTCTATAAAGTTATGTCTTTGTAAAAGTTTTTTTTCTTTCTTCTTTTTTTTTTACATCCTCCTCGAGAGAAAAAGACAAACGAGTGGAACATTTGTCGCGGCTGATTTTACAAGCTGTCACTAGCCGTAGCTAGCCGTAGCTAGTCGCGGCAGCAGGCTTACGGCTACACCACTGGGCCAAACTGCATGGAACCATCTGAAATCGCACGTCACTGTTCTGAGGATCCGTATTTCCAGTGTGGATTTTTTTCTGTATCTGTAACAAAGCGAGTTGCACTCACTTTCTGTTGTGAAGGCGGCGTCACGCACGTCCGTTGTGTGTTTATGGCAAACAACATTGTTTCCACGGTGATAACGGCGCCGGGAGCAACAACCGCTTTTTCCTGACTCCACATGATGTCGTCCAATAGGAAGCCCGCTCTGACATCTGATTGGCCCGTTTAGAACCTGGCGGGCTGGATAGTGTTTGTCCAATCACGTTTTACAGTTGTCCCCTTTTCCAAACGTCCTCATGGCTCCTCTGAGGCAGACCTGAGGAGGAACTCCAGCAGACCGGAGGTCAACCTGCTTCTAACACTCAGCAGAAAGTGTTTTTGGGAGTGTTTGATGTTTCTGAGTCTCCTGCTGCCTCTGACACGTCCACACGCAGGAAGTCTGAGGAGGAGCCGTTCATGTGTGAGGCGATGATGTCATCGGTCACATGACATCATCGGCCCTTCTCTTTGTCCCACCTCCTTGGAGGCCTGTTGCTGCACCCAACCCCCCAAGCTGGACTGCAGTCCCTCTGAACCCCAATTAGACAAACAGGAGATGACAGCGGTGCTGGTGGAGCTCAGTCACGGAGACGGAGAGAACCGAGAAGTGCATCAGAGGAACTCGGCGGAAGTTTTTCCACACCTGCTTTGTCAAGACGGCAAAGAATCTTTACCCAAATCTTTGCAAGAATTTTCCCCTGTGGAAAAACCACTGGACTGATAAGGATCAACGTTTTAAAGCTCCTCATCCTTGAAACTTCACTGATTGTAGCTTCAAGCCGTCTCTTCAAGCTTGCACTGACAGACGTTCACCAGCGGCGTCTCTGACCAGGGAATAAAAGCCATAAAGTGTCCCTGTTGAAAAGAACCATCGCTGCTTCTCTCTCACTCACTGTGCACAATTCTGCCTTTTTTTTCTTTCTTTTTTTTTGCTAATGGAGAGAATGAGCATCGTGCAAAAGAGAAAAATAGAAAAATATGAAAATTTGCATCCATTCTGATCTTCTTCACTCACTTTAAATTCCTAAAGTAACTGGGAGCGGCTTCGCCAACATCTGTAACACAGGTGATGGATTGCATACAGCCTGGAAGGTGATTGGCTGGATTTAAAGTCAGTGCCCACTGGGCGCTGTTTAAAGGTCCGGTGTGTAAAATCTTCAGGGAGGCAAGCCTTGAAAATGGTCACTGGTCACCGTCAGGAGGGCTTCCTTAAAAAATGGTGGCGCAAGATGGCAGCTAACGAGTAGCCAGACCTTGTCCATGTATACTCTCTTATATACGAGAAGCGTTCTAGGGCAGGAAAACCAAACGACTTATTGTACTGCCAGTAAACACTTTTATTCATGTCAAGATTTTACCAATATCAAAATCATAAATCAAGCCAAATTTTACACACTGGACCTTTAACTCCTGTGTAGCAGTAGAGAAAAACCTTCAGTGCCTTCACTTCTCTGCTCTTCTTCAAACCAAGAAGTATTTCCAGCCCGAGAGCCATCTGGATGTGCACAGCTTGTCTATTTATCTTTTTAATTCAATCTCCAAGAATGAGTTAGAACGCAAGGACAGAGAGCCGGAGATAATCAGCGACGCAGCAACAGCTAAAAACTGCCACCGGGGGTCACGACCTCTCCCCCCTCGGCCCCGCCCTGCCTCGTGGTGCCCGGCTTTTTTTTTTTTTTTTTTTTTCACGCACACGTGACCTTGGGTCTGCGGTCACGCCAAACGGCCCCCTAAAGCCCGGCCCGGGGGCGAGGGTCTCAAAGGTCGCCGTCTCTGCGCGGCTCAAGAAGGTCGCGCAGAGTTCACGACACGAGAAGCGGCCATACTTGGCCGCCGGCGCCCGGAAAAGGCTTAGAGCAGAAATTTAAAAATGATGGAGACGGAGGGAGGAGAAGAGACGGCAAGTGGAATGTTCATTGGTTGCAGCTGGGCATCGTCAGAGCAATATGGACCGGGGCTTAATGCAGGAAGTGTGTGTGTGTGTGTGTGTGTGTGTGAGAAAGTGTGCATGGTGCACACACACACACACACGCAGCCACACGTGTTCATGCACATGTGTGTGTGTGTTCATGTGATCATGCGTGTGAGGAACCAAATATTGGGTTAATACAGACCAAAGCTGAGACATTTCCAGATACGTGTGTGTGTGTGTGTGTGTGTGTGTGTGTGTGTGTGTGTGTGTGTGTGCGTGCGTGCGTGGAAAGGTTTTGCCAGCTCCTGCGTGCCGGCCTCTTGCCTGCATGCCGGCATGTGCGTGAGTGACAGAGATATTAGAGCAATATGAAACAGCTTTACTTTAAGCCGGAAGTTTGAGGTTTGCGGTCGCGAGTTTTTCAGCCTGGATGTTTGAGAGATGATGAAAAAAGATGAAAAAAAGAACAGAGTCTGGAGGAGGAGAAGGAGGAGAATAAAACTTTGCGTTGTGCTGCGCCTGTCCTGCAAGCAGGCTGTAAACAGAGGGCTAATTAGCCTCCTTCATAGATCAGTCTTGTTCACTCTGTGGTTTTTAATGGATTAATGTATTTCTGTTATTCAGACAGAAGTTTCCCTCCTGTCTGAACCTCTGAATGAAAAAAGAGAGATAAATCCATGAAAAGCTCCTCTATCAACAGCCTTCTCAAGGTGGAAACGTGCAGTAAGTTGTTTTTTTTATATTTCACATCTTAATTTAAGAACCTCCTCAGAGGAAACTCCTCCTCTTCCTCCTCCTCCTCCTCCTCCTCCTCCACTCTGAATTATTCAAACTTCCAGCAGCCTCCTGATTCCTTCCTCCTTCCTCCCTCAATGGTTTCAGTGCAGCCTCTTCGCCTTCTCTCGGCCGTTGAGGCCGCCGCACGCCACCAAAAAAGAAAAAAAAAAGGGGGGCCAAACGCCATTGATTTGTGGAGAGAGAGAGAGAGAGAGAGGGGGTGAGGTGAGAGAGCAGCGGCGTCGCACAGCGCAGCACGCACAACAATCCCGACTCCCCTGAATTATTCAGAGTTCCGCCGGTCGGTCGGTCGGTCGGTCGGGGGAGGCTTGCCTCCCTCTGCACGCCGGCCCTCCCCTCCTCCCTCACCCCTCCCTCCCCCGTCGTCTCCCGTGACTGCGGCCAGAAGGTGGGTGGAGGAGGGCCGGCGGTCGCCCTGCGGCCATTCCTGGAGGGCAGCGGGACTCCGAGGAGGAGGAGGAGGAGGAGGAGGAGGAGGAGGAGGCTGCCAGTGCTGCGTGACTCCCCAGTGGAGGGGAGGCGGGGGAGGAGGGTGAGGAGGGGGAGAAAAAAAATCATTAAGACGAGAGGGTTAAAAAAAAAGAGAGGGGGGAGAGAGGAGGAGGAGGATTTGAAGTTGTTAAGAGCTGAAGAGAGGAGAGGAGGAGGAGGTGGGGGGGAGGGAGGGGAGTAGGTTTAGTAAAGAGACAACTAGAGGCTGTTGGACAGATTAGGGAGGGGTGGGGAGTGGGGGAGGGTGAGGGGGGGGAGGCAGGGCGGGGGAAACGGGGGCAAACAGAGGGCAACCTGCGTGATTTTGCATGCACACGAGAGGAGCAGACAGGCACGCAGCCCCGGCCAGGAGGCACGAAGGGAGCAAATGACTCCCCCCCCCTCACTGTCTGTCTGTCTACTCCCCCCCTACCCCCAAACTCCCCTCCACCCACCGCCAAAAAGCGAGCTCAGCACGCCAGTCTTAACACGACAGGGCGGCCGAGCCGAGCCGTGCGGGGACACGCTGGGCGGCGCTGGGCACGGCGCTGGGCGCGCTGGGCGCGCTGGGCGGCGCTGGGCGGCGCTGAGGCGGCGCTGAGGCGCTGGGGCGGCGCTGGGGCGGCGCTGGGGCGGCGCTGAGGGAGCTCACACAGCCGCACAAGTCAATATTTAGCTTTTTACATTTTGCTTTTCTTTTTCCCATTCATTTTTTTTACCAAATAAAACCTGAAATCCCACAAAAAACGACGGCGACAAAAGCCCAGCACGAAACGTCAGTGAGTCTCATCCTCAGTTTGAACCCCGGAGCTGAAATAAACCCTCCCTCCCCTCCCTCCCAAATAAAAAAAACAAAAATCTCCTTTTTTGATGTTATTTTTTGTACCTCTGGCTGTGTGTCTGCGTGCTTCCCCCTCCTGTGTCCTTACATAACGAGCTCTTTAGCAGCAGCCAGACTCTGCTCGGCGTCCCCGACTGGGATTTGGATGTTTTTACAACCGTTTTCTGGAGGTTTGCTGCCTGTAAAACAAAGAAAACAGCCTCGTTACACTGAACAGGCTTTGTCTTTGTGAGGAGAGTTTGTTCCTTAGAAATGATGGAGAAATTTATTTTTTCAAAAATTCAAATAAAACCAAATGTGTGCTCACGGCTCACCTCCTTTCTTCCCCTCCTCCCCTGTGACGTCTGTGTCACTGGCTGCAATTCCATGGCAGTTTTTCACAAAATAAAGAATATTTCTAAAATTTGTAAATGCGACAAAAGTGTTTCCATGGCACTTTTGCGATCTGCGTCTAAATGGACACGTCTGAAAAACCACCTCATGAGAGCGTCAAAACCTTTTGACATTTTAAACTTGGAAAAACTTTTCATTCAGAAGAGCTCAAGCGTGTTCTGCCAGGTTTTAGCGTCGAGCCGCAGGGTCGATCAGGACTGCGCAACAAGTGTTTTCTTTGTGGAAAACTTGTTTATTCGCTTCAGCCCCAACAGGCATTTTTGTGGCAGTTGTTTGTTTACCACAAGTGCTAAACACACACACACACACACACACACACACACACACACACACACACACACAGATTCCAACACAACCAGGGAACCAAATACGGGGGTGAAGGTGGCAATTTATTTGGACGCTTTCCTCCCTAAAACCTTGAAAGAAGAATTTTTTTCAGAGCCAAATGAAGCCGGCTGTGTTCAAAGAATGTGGGCGGAGTTTAATGTGTCCAGAACCAATCAGCAGCTGAGAGAAATGCATCCGGTGCCTTCAGTTCTCAGCTCTTCTTCTGAAATGTTGTCCAGCTGTGATCAGACCAGCGGACTGCAGCGTCCACGCTGAGCTCAGCAGCAGCAGCAGCAGCAGCAGCCGCTATTTACAAGCTCCCACTTTGTTTCTTTACTGCTCTCTGTTGTTTACGAGTTCCTCACATTTTTTTTTTTTTTGCTACCGTCACAATTAAGTCCTATTGTTGTTTCCTCGACACAAACACAAGCACGGAGACGCTTTAGATTAGAGCTTTTCAAGATGGATGATCCAGATTTTCTGAATCATAGCAGACCAGCTGCAGTGCAAGATTAGAGAGATAGTCCAGTCTGCTTCTCTAACTCTGATTAGGTCTTTTTTTTTTTTTTTTTTTTTTTTAAAGCTGCCACTGTGACTCCCAAACTTCCCCAGGGGACTGAAATAAAAAATGAAAGCCACACTGGGTAGCGTCCATCGCGAGCTGTTGTCCCACACTGTTGTGGAAACAAAGTAAAACAGGCGGAGCTGAGCTGAGCGAAAGAGAGGAGGGCTGGATGAAGAGATTAGACGGGAGATGGAGTTAAAGACAGGAGGAGGCGGCAGACAGCTCCACCCGCCTCCTAATGGACGGGTGGACGAACGAACAGGGGAGGTGGCAGACAGGAGGGAGGAGGAGGAGGAGAAGGAGGAAGAGCAGCTATCGGATTTTAAAACCAGAACAAATAACCCAGGGAGCACAAACGCGTTAAACCAATCAAATTGCAGAATTAAAAAAAATGCACCAGACAGAAACAGGCCTAGTTTAAAACTAAACTAAATAAATCTATCGTGCACATTTTTTTTGCTTGAGGCGGTTTTTCCAATGGGTACAAAAAGACCAAACATCAGATCAGATCAGCGGTTTCTACGAGAAGGAAAGAAACAACTTTGGCTAACTTCAGACTAATTTCACGTAGAGTTGAGCCGAGAGGGTAAAAGCCTGGAGCGCCCCCTAGACCAACTCATTTCAAAAATGTTGTTTCAATGCAACGGCTTCTAACGTTAGGTCCCACGCAAATTCACCGCAATCGCTTCCATCATTTCATTGCAGCTTTTTCGCAAACTTTTTTAAAAGGCAGTTTTGTGTTGATCTACATTGCAATGGCTCCGCCCACAACTCCGGACAAATAAGTTCCGACTTCTTCGTTGGTTTAAGCCGTTAGCAAAGTTGCTAATTGATCAGGACTCGACTTAACAGTTTAACAACTTTCTTTATTCAATGTTACATTAAACTAACATAAATAAATTTTTTATGAACAAAAGGCACACATTTCAAATATAAACGAGATAAAACAGCGTAGAGTTTCTCTGCCGTCTCCGAGAGAGCGAGCTCTCCAAAACAAAAACAAAAACAAAAAAAAAAAAATGGGGGGAAGAAGAAGAAGAGATGACGTTCGTGGGGGTGAGGTGGGCCGCCGTCACACAAACGGGGCTCCTCGCCGTTAAGACTGTACACTCTTTAAACCCCGCCCACCATGAGACCTGGTGGCAGTGGCTGCAAAGGCCAAAAAAAGGAAAAGAAAAATGAAAGAAAAAAAAAATATCCAAAGCAAAAATAGAAGAGACAGGAACAACACTGGCTTCACGTGAAACCTCTGCCTGGAGGTTTGCAAAATGCGGATGTCCTGTTGAAAAAAAACGAGTCACGTCTGAAGAGGCCACGATGTTCATGTCTGTAAAAAAAAAAAAAGTACAAAAAAAAAAGTACAAAAAAAAGTTTTCACACACGCGGCACCAAAAAGTAAAACTACGGTTCCAGAGGGAGAGTCGGAGACGGCGCCCCCTTGTTATCGCTTCATTCACAGAACTGATTCATTTACAGTCAGGAGTCAAAAAAAAAAAGGGGGAGGAGGAAGGTTTTGGTTTGGGTGGAGAATAAATCCTCTCTGTTCACATCCGATCCAACAAAAACAAACAAACAAAAGGGAACCAGTCTGGTTGGAACCCAGCCGACAGAGTCTGTAGGTTAAATATCCTTTCCTTCCCGTCTGGGGCGCCGCCGCTGGCTCCGCCCACAGACTTACAGCAAAGCGATGGGTTTGAAGACAGTCATGTGCAAATAAGGGCGACGGGCGCGGCGGCGCGATGTGACGCGACGCCGCGGCCGCCGGCTAGCTCAGATGGCCACGGTGCCGGGCACCTCCTCGTAGTGGATGATGAAGTAGGGGTAGCTCTGGTCGTCGTTGAAGATGACGTAGATCTGCGGGTCCACCCAGTTGTCCACGCACGAGTCGAACAGGTCGCTGGAGGGGTCGCGCAGGTTGATGGGGGGCGGCCGGCGCATGGAGGGGTTTCCTACGGTGAACCTGAGGGGCGGAGGGAGGAGGGAGGAGGTTAGTGTGTGCGCAGTACCCATCTCTCGCCAGTGGGGGCATCTCCTCAAGTTGTCATTAGCTGCGTTTCAATAACATTTTTTTGTAAAATATTTGTAAGATTTCAGCAAAGTACATATGCGATTTGCAGGTGTTTCCATTGAACGGTGTGAAGCGCAGAAGCCGCAAGTCTGGCAAAATCTCGTCCCGTAAGACTTACGGTAATTACATTTGCTTTTATTTGTTTGCCTTGTTTTGCTGTCAATAATGGTGGTCACATTTTTCTCTTTGATTACTTGTAAAAAAAATATTCCGTCTCCTCCTCCATCCAAACATAACTTATTAGCCATTTTAATATCATCCCTCAAAAAAAAAATCACAGTCGTTGTGTTTTCAGCAGTACCACCGGCTGGCACGAGGGGCGGTGTTGAGCCGCCAGCCCGGAGTTGAAGCCAGGCTAAGGGGAAGTTGCAAAGAAGAATGGGCCCTGTTGTCTGTTTTGGTTTACAATATGTTTTACCAACAAAGTGCAATTACCAAGTCTGGTTTGCTTGCTTTTGTACTGGGCTCCAGTAGAGGGCGCACTTTCAGGACTGATTGCGAAGGTCTGTTGACGGCTGGTGTGCTTTTAAAACTAATTTTCAGCACGCACAGTCCTGGGCAGTGTTAAGAGTTATTTGACTCTATGCTGCCCCTAGTGCTCATGCACATATTGCACCTTGCTGTCAAAAAGCAATTCATTCTGAAGGTGCTTAAAAACTGTTGTTGAAAGAAATAAATGGACGTGAAACCAGCAGAAATCGGCTCTACTTTCTCAAGAAATTATTTGCAGACGCTAAACTGAAACATAAATAAATAAAAATAAATCAATCGAGCAGTAGAACAACTGCAGCCAGTTTCCGCTTGACTTTCCAGTGAACTCACCTGCCAGTGAGGACTTTGGCCAGGAACATGCAGTGGACTCCTTTGGGCGAGCGCTTGGAGAAGTTGTGCGAGTAGACGGCCTTGCGTGCGAAGTAGGAGCCCTGGCCGAACATGGTGGCGTGCTTCCCGCACACCCGCGGGTCGAAGTTGTGCTTGCAGATGCCCTCCACGGCGTCGGCCGAGGTGCCGTGGAAGAGGTGGCGCTCGCTGAGCAGCCGGTCCATCTCGGACATGCGCCGCGACATGTACTCCTTCTTCCTGCGTGGGGGAGGAGGGGAGAGGGGAGTCAGGTGGGGGAGGTCCATGCTTTGGTGCATAGGTGTCAAACTCTGGCCCTCAATACAAAATCACTACTAGAAGTGCTGGCTGGTATTATACAGCACATGTACCGCTAATACTACAAATCCCAGAATGCTCTGCTGGTATTTGGGAGCATCAATCAGTACAGGACGTTCATTGAAAGATATTATTATGACTTAATTGGTTTATTGTTGTTATTTTATTTTTAAATTTATTTAGGTTGCTGTTGAAATTTAAATTAGAAGGCTGCAAATAAAAAGTATGATTTTTACATTTCATTTATTTATTTATTTTTTTTTACTTGGAATTCAATTTTGCAGGTGTGTAATATAATATTCAGTTTTATTTTTTTTTTATTATATAGTATTGAGATTTGCTTGTTAAAGATTTGGCTCCATATGAAAAGGTTCACTGTTCTTTCCTCAATAAATATCAATGTTGGCCCGAGACTGTGTCTAAGTTTGAAAATTTTGGCCCCGCTGTGTGTTTAAGTTTGACGCCGCTGCTCTGGAGGGAGGAATAAATAAAAGAACAGACTGTGGAGTCTCATGTGATGTCACAGCTGGAGGCAGTCGGGCCTTTTTTCTCCCTTTTCTCTCCTCTCTTCAAACGCTGCTGCGGCCGCAGCCTCGTCTGCTGCCGCACTGGGTAAGAACATCGGGCCTAATCCGTTTTCCTGAGCACGCACGCACACACACACACACACACTTGTGTGTCTCTGTGTGTGTTTGTGTGTGTTTGATGGACTGAGCGGATCAATCAGGCCTGCACAGGCAGAGCGAGAGGAGCTGACCCGGGCACGACCTCCGCTGACCCCTGGCAGCTTGTGGCTGGACGCTGCCCGAGCATGCAACAACACACACACACACACACACACACACACACACACACACACACACACACACACACACACACACACACACACACACTTCCCTACCCTGCAATTTTATCCCAAACTCTGAGCTGCAGCCGCTCGGCTGCCCGCACGCAAAACAAGCGGCTGTGGTTTCCCATCACGACCCGATCGTGGGAAAAGGAAATCGACTGACATTCAGAGAGGGGGGGCAGCGCTGTCGCAAACACACACACACACACACATGCAGATACACACAGGCACGCACCACGCTGCCAGTCATTGTGAAACCGTGTCGCAGCCAGTGTGGGAAGCTGCAACCGTCACAGCTGAGAGGAGCCGCGGCCGCAGTGGTGAAACCTCCTCGCTCGCAAGCAGAAATCAAACGCGGCGCCGCCTCGCCCCGTTTCCTTGTTTGTGTGCATGCCTGCGTGCGGCAAACAACTGTTCCTCTTTCTGCAGACGCGCAGCTGTGAGTCGAAACGAAAGGTGAACAGTGCGCTCGGTGCCACCAGCTGAAGAGAGAACAGAAACCTCTCGATGTTCCGCCACCGCAGCGGCGGCAGCAGCAGCAGCAGCAGCAGCAGCAGCAGCGAGCGAGCGAGCCTTGACTGGTCTTGATCAAAACCTCAGAGTCCATCCGGTCCGAGACCGAGACCCTTAAAAAGTGGTCTGGACCACAAAGACCAATCTCCAGTACTGCAAGACTACCAAAACGACATCGAAAATATTTGTGCGTCTGTCGCAGCAAAACGAACGCCAACGATGGCGCCGCCGCTCACCTCTTGTACTTCTCCCACAGGAAGGGGTTCTGCACCCGCTGGATCTTGATGATGCGGTACTTGGTCTCGGACACGGTCTTGTGGAAGAGGCTGTAGATGGTGCGGTAGCTGCGGTCCTCCCGCGACACCGGCACCTGCAGGAAGTCCTGGGTCACCGGCATCGGCAGCCACGTCTCGGGGAAGAGGCTGGGCAGGTGGGCGGCGGCGGCGGCGGCGGCGGTGGGAAACAGCGAGGGCGACGTGGGGACAACCGAGGAGGAGGAGGAGGAGGACGACAGCGGTGTGGAAGAAGAGGAGGAGGAGGAGGAGGAGGAGGAGAGGCCGCACAACGTCCTGCAGAGGGGAGAGAGAAGAGGAGCAGGAGGTTAAAGGAGGTGAGACACTCAAGACACCGACTTCCTGCCACAGAACAGCAGTGTGTGAATATCTGAATACGTTAACAGGCATCACGGGGAAAACTCAACTCCGTGGATGGAATGCAGCGATTCTATGACTTGCTGACTAATAATATTATTTCTTCAAGTTCAACGGGCCACATATGGCCCCCGGGCCGTAGTTTGCCCATGTGTGGTCCAGACCTCCCAATCTTGCGCATGTTTGGAGGAAGGAAACAAACAAAACAAGGCCCTCTCAGTGGGGGCGGTGCCAAACACCAAGCTGGGGCTCTGTGACATCACAAAGGGCCCGACTTCCAGACCAGACCAACCAGGAGTAAACGTGTGAAAGCTGGGGGACTTTGAAGCGGCGCGAGCAGGAAGCGCTGCAGCCCCCCGTGTGTTTCGATTTAGGCGGATTAATATTTTCCATCGGCCGGACACAAACACGGCGCTCACGCCGCCTCCGGCCGTAATTTGTAACATTCCCTGCAGGAAATTAAAAGGAAATCCCAGAAAATTAGAGCCTGCTTTACGGCCAATCGGGTTCCTTCTCCCTCTCCGTCACGGGACAGCTTTCCAAACAGCTTTGAAGCCGCGTCGCTCCTCCGCCACCCCCCCTCTCCTCCGCCATCCCTCCCTCTCCTCCGCCATCCCTCTCTCCTCCGCCACCCCCTCTCTCCTCCGCCATCCCTCTCTCCCTCCCCTCTCTCCTCCGCCATCCCCCCTCCGCCCATCCCCCTCTCCATCCCCATCCCCCCCTCCGCCATCCCCTCCTCCTCCTCCGCCATCCCCCTCTCTCCCCCTCCCTCCTCCGCCATCCCCCCTCTCCTCCGCCATCCCCCTCTCTCCTCCGCCATCCCCTCTCTCCATCCCCCCTCCCTCCGCCATCCCCCCTCTCCGCCATCCTCCTCCTCCGCCATCCCCCTCTCCAGGGAGGAGAGGAAGAAAAAGAAGACAAAGCAGCGCCGACGCCGTCGTTCTGTCGCCGCTGACGCTCGCCACCGCCGCCGCCACCGCCGCCATCTGATCTGGAGCCGCTCAGCCCCTCCCCACAGCGGATAGCGATGACATCACTCCGATGACATCATCGCACTGCAGAGCCGTCGGTGACACGAGGCCAGCGGTGAGCAAACCCAGCAGCGGGGGACAGACGGTGGGACGGCAGGCAGGTGTGTGTGTGTGTGTGTGTGTGTGTGTGTGTGTGTGTGTCACCAAGTCACCCGCTCTTATCACCCCCCCCCCCCATCAACCCCCGCCTCTCCCTCATGTTTGCTCTCCTCTCTGAAAGGACGGCCGTTCACCTTGTTGGTTATGCCCTCAATCGTTTGATCAAACGCTGTATAGAAATGTGATACCCCCCTCCACCTCCCCGGGTCCACCCAACAACACCACACATTAAGAGTAATAAATAATGACAAAATCACAAATCAAGTCGCGTGAAACTGAAATGACGACGACAAAATGAGTCACGGCTGAAAGAGAAACGCCAAGTGGAGGAAGGACTTCCTGGCAGCGCAGACGGGACTTCCTGATCAGATATTTCTCTGATTGCAATGCCCACCCCCACCCCCACCCCCCACTCTCTCTGTCTCTCTGTGGTTTCCCCCTCGCTCGCCCTGGCAGGACGCTGCGACCGGAGGAAACATTCCGTTCCAGTTGGTCTCTCCAGCAGCATTCCTGACTTCAGCCAGCCTCGCCAGCCACTCTGCTTTCGAAGCTCCGCCCCCTCCCAACCCCCCGCGGTTCGCCAACACTCCCAGGTGGTGCCGCCGCCGCCGCCGCCGCTCCCACCTGGTCCCGCCTCTCGGGAACGCCGAGGACTTTTCTTGTTCTGACCAAAGTGGCTTCAGAAAGAAGAAGGTGTTCCTTCGACAAGCTGTGAGTGACACACGGCGGCGAGAACGACGGGTACCAGAGAGAGAGAGAGAGAGAGAGAGAGAGAGAGAGAGAGAGAGAGAGAGAGAGAGAGAGAGAGAGAGAGAGAGGGAGACCAGGAGGAGGGGGAGGAGACGTCTGCCATTTGCAGTGCAGATTGTCACTCAATGTGAAATAACTCAAACAAGTTTTATATTTCAGAGGATTTCTATGGGCAGTGCTTGAAGCTTTTACCAATACAAAAATCATAAATCAAGCCCAATTTGACAGACTGGACCTTTAAAGCTATATGATGATTTTCACCCAAAAACAAAAAAAAAGCCCCCTCTGGCGGGAGGTCGCCAGCGCACAACAACTTCGTAAACAAGGGTTTGTCAGAATTGTCCACGCGCTGATTTTAAACACGGACGAGCAGAGAGCAAGGAGGGGTGGGACGGACTTACTGCAGGTTGGGCGTCAGCATGACCACCGACATGAACATGGGCCGCTTCTTGATTTGGCGGCGGAAGCCGAAGACGGCGTTCTGCTGGAAGCCCTCCCTGATGTTGAGGATGTACTGGTTCTGGAGCGTGATGAAGCGGACCTCCTTCAGTCCCCGCATACTGGCCTCCTCGATGAGCTTCACCACCGGCTGCAAGGGAGGGAGGGAGGGAGGGAGGGAGGAGGAGGGAGCGAAGGGGGAGGAGTTTAAACTTTGGAATCCTGCAGACAGTAGCTGCGTTTCCATTACAGTGACACGCACACGCTGTGGTTCTCGTCCCAAGACTGAGACTCCACTTTGAGGAGGACGGAGGTACAAAACATTTTTGCGATAAATCTGAATTTCCATGCCGTTTGCTGTCAGAAATGGTTGCTACATTTCTCTTTGATTACTTGTAAAAAAAAAAATATTCCGTCTCCTCCTCCCTCCAAATGCAACGTGCCATTTTCACTGGGGAACTGGTCACGTGACCCCGTACGTCACGTCCGCTAACGTGCAAATGCGAAAAAAAAAAAAAAGTGTTTCCATGACACTTTTGTGGTAAACCTCCATATGGATACTTCTGAAAAAAAAAACACCTCATGAGCGTCAAAACCTTTCAGCCATATTTAAGAGGTTTTTTCCAAGTTTAGCCATTTCCATGACCAGTTCTTTTATCGTCATGTTGAGGTTTTCTCGGGATCATGCAAACACCGCTAATGATTTTCAAGTCTTCATCCTCCGAGTCTTCAGAGCAGCTCACCTCTGAGTATTCCCTCCAGCCGAAGTTGTCTCTGCAGTAGTACTTCCACACCGTGTGGCAGCTGGGATTGGGGATGGGGGTGGTGGTGGTGGTGGTGGTGGTGGGCACGGGGGTGGGGCTGGTGGGCGTGGTCAGCCGCCGGACGCGGTCAAACTCCATGTCGCACACTCGCATGGCGCCGTAGTCTAGCGAGAACACTCGACCCCTGCGGAAACACAGTCGCACAATCGCTCAGTAACACAACCCGACAACCAGTGAGGAATTGAGCCAGCGTTGCTCCTCCTCCTCGCTTTTCTTTTTTTTTCACATTTTTTATTTAGAGATGGCGTTAAAATACAGTGTTTGCTCCCAAACATTATGCAGTCAATTTCTGCCACTTTTCTTTTTACAAAACTGAACAAAATACAAGAAGTCACGTATGTTATTTTTGAAAACTTGACACATGGGAGATACAGGAATATATGAGCGAGTGAAAATAAAGAAGAAAGGTTTGTCAGTGAGTTTTAGCATAAAATATGAGCATTCCAAACCAATGGTGAGGCTCACCAAGACATTTAGCAATGGGAAACTCAGGGGGCGGAGTCGACCTTTCAGCTCTTCCATTAATAAAGCACCAACATATCCAACCCACATGGTCCAGAGTTTAATAAAAGTGCCTTTCTGAAGGTGAAGGGGGGGGCAGTCCATAAGTAAGTCCATAAGGTATCTGTCATTTACTCCACTCACCCACTCCAGTATTGTAGGTGGATCAGGGTGCAACCGATGCCTTGTGAGGGCCTTTTTCCCAGCGTTTCATCAACATTCCCTGGTTATTCCCTACGCGTCCAAACACGCAGCGCGCCGACCAAAGCTTCATTTAAACCCTGCCGCCGCCAGCTGATTAAGCCTCTAATTGCGCACTCGACGTGAATCACACTTGATTGCAGCAACCGGTGAGCAACATAATAATGCTGGAATTGTACGGAACAATCAGGCAACCGCTTCAGGCCTTGTTGCTCAAGTCGCATGAACCTCCCCAGAGTTTAGCCGTAGCCGCTTAGCTTAGCTACAACACCAAGCCAAACCCCCCCACCCTGCTTCTTTATGCTAAGCTAAGCTAACCTGCAGTTGGTTCTGGCCAATCGGCACAGCTCAGGCGTCGTCACGGTAACTGGGTCTGAAAATGCTTCCGTCTCTTTTTTTTTTTTTTTTTTTATTTCGCAAAAGTGCAACAACAGCTGCTTTAGCATTTAGCGTCTGGTAAGCAAATAAATGGTGGAAATGTGTAATCCTATCATGTGCACACAGTCTCCCTTAACCCCTGGCTGTCTGGGCAAGCGTGGGTCAAAACCCCCGCCTGCCCGCCTGCCTGCGTGTATGTGTGTGTGTGTGTGTGTGTGTGTGTGTGTGTGCCTGCCTGTGTGTGTGCATCAGTCTCTCTGCATTAGCCGTCCCCGGGGCCTCCGGCAAATCCTTTCTGGGTCAGACGTACCACTCACACAAATGTGGGCATCACACACTGGCACGCAATGCCACGGACGGCAGACAGACAAAGAGGCAGACACACACACACACACACACACACACACTAGACACATGACTTCACGCGCACACACACACACACACAGATGCATTCAAAAACACTCGCACTGAATTACACAACATGCACTCAGCCTGACAGCGTTAATGGCCTGATTGATTTTGTTGTTTTAGTCGTTTTTCTGCTCTTTACGTTTTTGTTTTTTTTTTTACAAGGGAGTAATTGGATGTTGGAGGGTCAAAGGTCAGATGGTAGCACGTGTTTGTGTCTGTCTGGAAGTGTGTGACGGGTTAATCTGCGTACGTATTGAAAAGAAAGGCACAGAGACCAAGAGACGGCGCACGTTCTAAGTTTAGCTGTGTGTCGAGTCGCCGGCCAGCCGGCCGGCCGCCACCGTCTCCTCGTCGCCTCCTCATCGCCATGAGGAAGTGAAATAAGAATCTGGTCGGCTCGGCACGAGCAGAAGCAAAACAGCAAGTCGGCTCTGAGTCATCGGCCGCCGGGTCACCTGACTGCTGGGAAGCAGGCAGATCAGACGCAGCGGAGAGTGGATGATCAGCTCGGGGGTGGTGTGTGTGTGTGTGTGTGTGTGTCGGAGGGGGGCGGGGGGGACGGGGGGCAGTAGAGAAAGCGCGACGGCAGCAGAAGCTAAATTGAGTTGCGAAAACAGAAAAATGTCCTCGCTTCAACTCTCATCTCCGTCTGTCTCAGCTGCACCTGCACAGCCCACACACACACACACACACACACACACACACACACACACACACACACACACACACACACACACACACACACACACACACACACACACACACACACACACACACACACACACACACACACACACACACACACACACACGGGACCAGCGTCCGACCCTCCCTCCCTCTCTCTCTCCCACTCCCTCACTCTCTCCCTCACTCTCAGGCTCCTCCTCCTTCCCGCCGCCTGCCCGCCCGCTCGCTCGCTCGCTCCCAGACTGGTTTGTGCTGTTCTAAAAATAAAATTCCGCCGGTTAAATTAAGCGCACAGAGTCTCACTGGCCGGCTCGGCCAATCGCAGGAGCCGCACGGGGGGGAAGGGGCGGGGCAGGGCCGCTACGGCGCGGCCTCACGTTTTGCCCAGGCCGCGCACGAGACGCCTGGAGGGGGCGCAGGTCCGCAGACTGGCAAACCCGAAGGGGGGAAAAAAGAGGAAGACGCAAAAGAGCTTTGAAAGAAAAGGAAGGTGAAGGAGGAGGAGAAAGGAAAGAGGGATGGCGCGACGGAGGATAATGAGGAAGAGAGAGGAGAAAATGAAAAAGAAGTTGAAGAAGAGAAACTGAAAGAAGGAAAGGAAACGAAGAAGCAGTGATAGGAAGAGGGAAGAGAAGATGAACAGAGACTAGTGTGTGTGTGTGTGTGTGTGTGTGTGTGTGTGTTGGCCTAGGAGGTGCAGCAAACCAGAAGACGATGACGGAGCAAGAGGTTAAAAAAAGAGGAGAAAATCTGTAGAAGAGGAGAAGAGAGGAAGAGCAGATGGAGCCGCATCGATCCCATCGATCACCTGCTGGAGGAAGGACAGGAGAGGAGGACAGCAGAGGAGGGCAGGAGAGGAGGACAGGAGAGGAGGACAGGAGGGCAGGAGAGGAGGACAGCAGAGGAGGACGGGAGGCGGGAGGGGAGGAGAGCAGAGGAGGGCAGCAGAGGAGGGCAGGAGAGGAGGACAGGAGAGGAGGGCAGGAGAGGAGGACAGGAGAGGAGGGCAGGAGAGGAGGACAGGAGAGGAGGGCAGGAGAGGAGGACAGGAGAGGAGGGCAGGAGAGGAGGACAGCAGAGGAGGACGGGAGAGGAGGACAGGAGAGGAGGGCGGGAGAGGAGGACAGGAGAGGAGGACAGGAGAGGAGGACAGCAGAGGAGGACGGGAGAGGAAGACAGGAGAGGAGGGCAGGAGGAGAGGAGGACGGGAGAGGAGGACGGGAGAGGAGGACAGGAGGAGAGGAGGACGGGAGAGGAGGACAGGAGAGGAGGACAGCAGAGGAGGACAGGAGAGGAGGGCAGGAGAGGAGGACAGCAGAGGAGGACGGGAGAGGAGGACAGGAGAGGAGGACGGGAGAGGAGGACAGGAGAGGAGGACAGGAGAGGAGGACAGCAGAGGAGGACGGGAGAGGAAGACAGGAGAGGAGGACAGCAGAGGAGGACGGGAGAGGAGGACGGGAGAGGAGGACAGGAGGAGAGGAGGACGGGAGGGAGGAGGAGGAGAGGAGGAGGAGGAGGCAGAGGAGGACAGGAGAGGAGGGCAGGAGAGGAGGACAGCAGAGGAGGACGGGAGAGGAGGACAGGAGAGGAGGACAGGAGAGGAGGACAGGAGAGAAATCACTACAATCTGCACACAAGATTACACACACACACGCACACTTTCTCACGGCTGCACACACAGAAACCCGCATACCAGCATCACTCATGCCATTGTGAGTATCGAAGGCTACAAAAAGACATGACACACACACACACACACACACACACAGTCAGTGGACTGAATCTGCTGACGAGCGCTTCCTTCACACTCCGCTAGTCTCATTCCAGTCACCTGTTCAACTGTGCTTCACTTTTTAACTTGGCTGCAGATGCCTGCCAATGACACACACACACACACACACACACACACACACACACACACACACACACACACACACACACACACACACACACACACACACACACACACACACACACACACACACACACACACACACACAGGGGGAACAGAAGGAAATGTACTCTTCTCAGTGCCGGCATGTCCTGAACTGTTCCCGTCAGAGAGCATCTCATTCCTCCTCAGCAGCACCACATGATGAGGATGATGATGAAGATGAAGAAGCTCCAAGTTCATCACCGTATCTGACCCCCGTCCCCCCGTCCCCCCGTCCCCTCCGCCCCCGCAAAGAAAAAGAAAAACGAAGGTCAGTGCACGAGTTTGTCCTTCCCCGGAGCCACTCGCCGTACTTTCAAAGAAATCAGCTCTCTGTGATGTCACAGAGGGCCACTCTGACAGCCGGGTTTTAGTAGGAGGCTGTAAACACATGGCTTACTTTACTTACTCCTCTGGGAGGAGGAAAAAAAACAACTGAACACAGGTCGAGTGTAGGAGCTTCACCCAGAGGAATACACACTGAAAAATACCAAAACTACATGTTGTCCAGTATGGAAGCACATTGCTGCCATCCTAGATAAAAAAAAAAAAAAAAAAAAAAAAAAAAACAGGGCTCAGTATCACGTTATAATGTGAAACTTTCAGTTTCACATTATAACGTGCAAAATCGTCAGGTAAAAACGTGATAGTTTCACATTAAAATGCGATACTGAGCCATGTTTTTTTTTTTTCTAGGATGGCATGAATGAACTTCCGTAGTCTGGTGACGGTTTAACAGGGGAAAAAAAAAAAGTTTAGGTGGGGGCTGGAGGGTCACGGGTTTTATGGCCTTCAGAGGCGACGCACAAAGAGAGAGAAACAGAGGGAGGAGTTAGGAGGGGGGGGAGGAGGAGGAGAGGCAAAACAAACAGAGAGAGAAAGGAAAGGAAAAAAGAAAGAGGAGAAAAATATGGTGCGATAAAAGCAGCGTCTGAGTAATAAAAGGCAAAGCGACCCAGACCTCACCCCGCTGATTCATGGCTGCCTGACACGTTACACACACACGCGAGCACGCACACACACACACGCATAATCCCAACGCCGACTTCTCACACGCAAACAATCTGTCATTGACACAACCAGCCTCGATCTTCTTTGATTTGTGACACAATGAGTCGACATGGAATCCCCCGCAGTGCAAGCAAACACGCACACACGCACACACGCACACACGCACACCCCTTGGTGTCAGGTCGCTCTGCCCTCGGTGCCCAGTGACTCTTTATGTCAGTTAATGACAAGCAACGCCTTTTATCACCTGCTCGACCGAAGAAGAAAAAACAACAACAAAAAAAAAAACGAGTTTCTCAACACGCAAGCGCTCACAAACCGGTGTCGTTTCGTTTCATGTTCATGCAAACTCACGCAGCTGTTGCGTGAAAGCCTCTTCGCTCCTAAACGGCAGAGTGGGGAACTAACGATCGCAGATCATCGGCTCTTAATCGGCGTTTGCTTTTTCTTTGTTCATTTAGAGAAAATACACTTATTTTGCATCTTTTTCAACAACACAAACACACACACACACACACACACACACACACACAGCAGGTTACGGTTAGCAGCAGGTCTGCAGCCCAGGATTATTACAGTATAGCTTTTTCCAGGCGATGACGGCGACATTCCTCCTCGCTGGCCAGTTCATGGCTAATGCGCATTAAGCCGACTTCCATTCCTGCTCGTCATATGGACGGGATTAACCGCCACTATGACTCACACACACACACACACACACACACACACACACATACTGTGTGTGGCAATAAAGCGGTGCGAGGCCCCGGCTGATTAAACACTTGACCTCGACGGAAAAGCCAAATGCTCGGACTGTGCGGCGGGTCCCCCCCCCCGAGACTGATCAAAAATGTTGGGGGAAAAAAAGAAAGAAAAAGAACTATTTCCTGCGCTGAACGGCTCCTGAATCGAATCGGTCGTCTCAGACGTCCTCCGATCAGCCGACGACGGCTTTCTGAACTTCACTTCCTGTGACAGCCATTAGCCAGCGACGAGTTGTAGCTTTTCATTGCAAAAAAAAAAAAAAAAAAAAGAGCATCCGTGTGTTTCATCAGTTGGGTGACTTGACTGTTGAGGTGGAACCTCCTGCACTGGAAACAACCCGAGGCGGCTGATCTGAAATAAAATGACACACACACACACACACACACAAGCTGCGCTTCCATGACGGTTTTTCGCAAAACTTCGACACGGTACAATTGTGACTCGCAGGTGTTTCCACTGAATGGTGTGAAGCCGTAATTCTCATCAAATCTCGTCCCGCGAGACCAAACTTTGAGGAGGACGGAGGCACAAAACATTTTGCCTTTTCGCTTGAAGTGAACTGGTCACATGACCACGTACATCACGTCCGCTGACGTGCAAATGCAAAAAAAAAAAAAGTGTTTCCATGACACCTTTGCGATATACCTCCGTATGGATACGTGTGAAAAGCCACCTCATGGGAGCGGCAAAACCCTTTAGCCATACTTGAGAGGTTTTTCCAAGGTTTAGGGCGTTTCCATGACCAGTTTTTAATTCCAATATTTAGGTTTTGCGCAATGGTAGGGGTAATGGAAACGCAGCTAATCACACACTCACACACTCACACACACACACACAGCAGGCTTGACAGCCGAGTCGCCGTCTGCTCTTTAGATCGCTAACGATGTTATCATTTAGCTGCCGTAACCACGGTGATGCGTGAGTGTGCGTGTGTGTGTTCATGAGGGCTGGGCTGCGTCTCTAAAGAAAAGGCTTGCACGCACATACACTCACACACGCACGCACACACACACACACACACGCGGTGCAGTGTAAAGCCTGGAGTGGCTGGCTGAACCCAGCCGCCACGTTCAACCCCCTGGAGACGGAAACGAGCCCTCTGTCCCACTCTGTGGGGCTGCAGCTGCAGGTGGAGATGAGAAGCCACACGGGCCACTTGCTTCCTAA
Source organism: Thamnaconus septentrionalis (assembly GCA_009823395.1). Taxonomy (NCBI): domain Eukaryota; kingdom Metazoa; phylum Chordata; class Actinopteri; order Tetraodontiformes; family Monacanthidae; genus Thamnaconus; species Thamnaconus septentrionalis. Next base: position 3,901,571 of record CM020510.1, on the reverse strand, counting down.
CCAGTCATGTGTTTCACGAAGGAAAAAATGTTTTGCGTCACACGTTCAAATAGTTTTTTTTTCTTCCTCGCTCCGCCTCAAATGGTCCAACCTGTTTTCACGGTTAGGGTTGGGAAAACTCCCAGCGAGCGACGGTGCGTCATGAGAACGTTGGTGCTGATCAGACAAGACAGCGTTTCAACACCTCCGAGCTCGTCTGGCAACCTGAGGTCTGAATGGGAGCTCCTACAAAAAAATACTGGCTCATCCGTCCGCTTCCCTGCACTTGGCGTTGCTGGGAAATTTTGAATATGTTAAGAATTTGAACGGAATGACAAAATTCTCCGAAATATGAAAGACCGTCGCAAGCAGTGAACAAAGTGCAGGTGAAGATATTTCAGGGTCAGAGGATCACGTCACCTCACAAAGCTTCAATCAACATCAACCTAACATGCAATCAAACATAACACAGCGTCATCTGCATATCGAACCAGCCTGATGTTCCACCTCCTAATAAAACATCCACCCCGCTCGCTTTACGCACTCACTTCAAAATGTGAGTCAACATGTTAAACACACCAACGACCTCCGAATGCATGGACAAACACACAGACACACACAAGCCTTGTGTATACAAGGAAACAGGGCAGGAAAAAAAAAACGCACACATCAGGCCTCGTGAATCACCAGCGACCTGCTGATATGATCCAAGTGTGCGGCAGCTTTAGTGTTTCCTCGACACGATAGCACGACATCGGGTCACGCACAGCCGCCGTCTGCTGCTGACGACAACACTAAACGCCCGGCGCAAGGTCACAACCGGTCACAACTTTGAATATCTGGCAACCCGTGACGGACGTAGAAGAGAAACCCACCCACGGGCGGTTTGTTTGACTGATTCATAGAACTGACTTTAAAACGCTGCGTCGATATAGATATATATAAAAAAAAAAAAAATGTTTCGTATTAAAAATTTGATTTGAAAACTGAGGGCCGACTTGGACGAGGAGAGACATAAATCTCCTCCTGAAAACAGAACATGACCCACTGGTAATTAATAGTCATTAGAATATACTGTGAATCAAGTTTGCTGGCAGGCAGTTTCGTGCACTGATGAGAAACATGTGACTGTTGCTGCCAGGCTGAAGGAGCCCGACTTCCTCATGAGGTCTCCGCTACCACAAATTCTCAACAGTGGCTTTAGTCTTAACTTCCAACGTCAAAATGCAGAACCTTTTATTTTCCCCACTGCCATTTCACCATGACACGGTTGCTAAATATCGCTGCATTTAAAAGCTGTGATCCTGCACTGCTCCTCCTGCTCCTCCTGCTGTCAGGACCGATGGCAGCCAAGCGGCCCAGACGTCCGCGCTCCCCTCACCACGTGTTTCCTCATTTTTCTTTTTGGAGGGGGACTCGAACGTCACATCAAACTTCTACTGCTGCCGTCAGCTGTCATCGCATCCATATAAAACTGATTTTATTAGCTAATTTGATTTGCCAGTTCCCCCCCCCCCTCCCCCGACCCCCCTGGACAAAGTCAGTCTCAGTTCACATCAGTGCAGATCTCCAGCAAATTTGGGGAAATTCAAACCAAAGTGGAACATGTCTGAATGTCCAAGGCTTTTTCTTCAGTGGTTTTGTGACATTTACAAGGCTGGCGGGTTCCAGTTGCTCCGTGGGCCCCAAATATATACTAGCAGTCAAAAGTTTTTGGACGCACCTTCTCATGCAATTTTTGTTCTTTCTACACTGCAGATAAACACTGAAGACATCAAATATATGAGCAAGATACGTGTGATTATGCAGCAAAGAAAAACACGTTAAATATGCTTTTTATGAAAGGTGGCTATTTTGAAGAATTGAAATATAAAACATGTTTCAGTCGTTTTACACTTTTGTTTCTGACATAATTCCATGTGTTCGTACGTAGTCTGGACCGGCAATGTCAATATGAGAATGAAAGCAAAGACATGAAATTCAGAGCGCGTCCAAACTTTTGATTTGTTGGTGTGCATAAAAGCAAAACTAAAAGAGAAACCTGGAAAGTACTGGGACATCAAATGGCTCATCGTAAAACCATTATTCAAACCGGGGCTGCACCGACTCCAGTATCAGGTGTCGGTACTGATAACGGGTTGAGTTACTCTCCTAGTACTCTTAAAATACATGTTGTATACGCATGTATGTGACAGTTTTGTTAAATTAGTGCTTGTACTGCAGTGAAACTTGTGACAGTCGCCCCATGTTCTAGAAAAAACACGTTGAGGGAATGTGGTTCAAATAACAGAACATCAAAGTAATTCTATAATGTGTGATATTAAATACTCGGTATCGGTGAGTACTGTGACGCAAGTGCTCGTACAAAAGTGGCATCGGTGCATCTGCAATCTAAAGCGTGATTTAATGAACCGTGTGACGGAGACGGACGCCGCCTGTGAGAAAGACGTCACGGCGAGAAACCGAAACTTATCTGATGCAACAGGAGGAGAAAATTCTCACTTAACGATTCTTCTGAAGAACACGGCCATCGCATCTGACGTGCGCGTTTCTGCCGCCGCAGATGTTTCTGCTCGAGTATTTGCTGCTGACATAGAGAACCGGCATCCACACACACACACACACAGCAGCTCGCCCCTCACATTGTGTGAGAGACAGAGGGGGAGAGTGCGTGTGAGTGAATGCGCATGCATACAGAGCAGCTCCACAGGAAGCGGTGCACTGCTCCTTTATGCCGCCGCCGCCGCCGCCGCCGCCGCCAGCCAAGAGCTCGCATGCGTCTCTGCGCCGGAGAGTGAAAGGAAGGTTTATCTCCGCCAGAGAGGCTGTGCGTGTGAACGCCGCGAGACGCTCAGCTTCCTGCGTGTGTGTGTGCGTGCCAAGCGTGTGTGTGTGTGTGTGTACACACACGCGCGAGGGGGGGGGGGGCGGAGGGAAGAGGGAGGTCAGGCCTGCCAAGTGCGTTAGTGACCGCACAAGGCAAGCGAGAGAGGGAGGAGGAAGAGGAGGAGAGGAGGGAGAGGCGGGGTCACGGAAGTTCAGCCGCTTTTTTTTTTTTTTTTTTGGTTTTGGGCCCAGGCTGCCGGCCAATGGCAGCGCGAGCAGGGAAATACAGGAAGTAGATAACAGACGTGAAGGGTCGGGAGAGACGAGAGCGCCGTGTGTTGACACCAAAGGGGAGATATGAGCGTGTACATATTAACCAGGAGCCATGTGACCACACACACACACACACACACACACACACAACCACACACACACACACGAGTGGGGGCCAGCGTCCCATCGGCTTACAGCACCATTGTCGCCGCGTCACCAGTGTGCGATGTGTGTTTGCTGCAGCAGCAGCCATGCATTTGGCAACATCTGAATGCAGGTGTGTGTGTGTGTGTGTGTGTGTGTGTGTGTGTGTGTGTGTGTGTGTCACTTATTTTCAGCTCACTTTGGTCAGAAAAGCCGACGCTCCACAACAAAGTACAACATCACACTCTCACTTCCCGCCCCGAAACTAACAAGCCTCGATCCGCCCGCAGCGCCCCCCGCTGGCCCCGATACTCACTGGAACTTGAGGCGCACTTGCTCGTTGTCCGGGTTGCAGTACAGCCTCTCCAGCTGCTCCTGCGAGTCGTCGGTGACGCTGTGCCAGGCGCGGCTGCCGCTGCGGCGGATCTGCCAGTGGTAGGGCAGCACGGTGTGGTGGCGGGCGCAGTCGCTGCCGTAGGCGCAGCGGCCCTGCAGGAAGTCCACGCAGATGTCCACCGAGTCGGCCTGGTGCGTGTGGTACTGGAGCTGCGTGAGCAGCTCGAAGACCAGGTCCAGCGAGGCCTCCTCGCTCTTGTCCTGGAACAGCGCCCGCTTGTCGGGCTGCGGGGCCAGCGAGGCCGCCACCACCGCCCCCGCAGAGGTCAAAGAGAGGTCGCCGGCTTTGATGCCCGCCGCCCCCTGCTGGTGGGGAGCCTGGGGTGCGACCGTGGGGAGTAAATCCCTGCTGGGGGGCGCCACCACCGCGTTCCCCGCCGCCCTCAGGCCAGCCTGAGGCTGGAAGCGGCGGCCGTCGGCCACGGGTCGCCCACCTCGGGCCGCTCCGCCTCCTCCAGCTCCGCGGGCGGCGTCGGCTATTTCCATGTCGCTGTCCCGCAGGGCGGAGGGGTCGCCCCCGGCCGTGGCAGCTCCCACCTGTCCCATGCAGTCCTGCTTGACCACCACCGCCGCCGCGCACAGGTTCCCCGGCGCGCGGTGCCGGCCCGGCTGGTTCCGCAGCACGAAGACGCCGTCGCCCGACACCAGGGAGTCTGCGGTGCCCAGCAGGTGCTGAGGATGGGCTCCTCCAGGGCGCGGTGCAGGCATTTGGGGTCCAGCTTCCTGGGCTTCTTCTTGAAGTAAGGCTTCACCAGCGGGATCTTGTCCGGGAGCCCCTCCATCTGCTGCTCTTCATCCGGGAACTCCTCCCCGTCGTCCATGTTCAGGTCCACGTGGTCCAGCGAGATGCCCGTCGGTACACCGACATCCGCGGACTTCTGGAGAATGTGCAAAGTTTTGTCCATGGCCGCCTGCTCCTCCTCCTACTGCCGCTCCAACCCGTCGTCGTCGTCGTCGTCGTCGTCTTTCAGCCGAGCAGCAGCAGCAGCAGCTCCTGGAAGACAAAGAAAGACACAAGGAAGCTGCTCAGGTTTGTTCTTCAACTTCACAGGTGAAGTCACCCAACCTCATGACGGGAAACTGGTGAGTCATGCACATGGTGATGGTGATGGTGTGCAGTAAGAAATACTGATGATGGTAAATATCATAAAAACTGAACTGAATAGTCATCTTTCCCTTCCTGGAAAAGGAAAACGCTCCTTCCCACCACGTGGGGCGCTGAAACGAAACAACCCCCCCCCCACCCCCACCACCAACCACCACCTCCTGCTCCACCACCACCACCATGACGCCGTGCTGACACAGACCCGCGTGTCCCACCAGGAAGACGGGAAAAGGAAGGACAAACTGCAGGGGGGGGGGGGGACGAGCTCTCGGCAGCAGAGCAAAGCGCAGTGGAGCGTCAAAAATATTACCTAATCCCGCTGGAGGCCGTGAGAGAGAGAGAGAGAGAGAGAGAGAGAGAGAGAGAGAGAGAGAGTCACCCGGCTCAGATTAGACGAACGGGAACGACATGTTTCCCTTTTCTTTCTCCCTCCCTCCCTCCCTCCGTGTGTGTACGTGAGTCTTTGTATACCGGTCTTGTTGGGTCTCTCTCTCTCTCTCTCTCTCTCTCTCTCTCTCTCTCTCTCTCTCCCCCCCTCTATAACGTAACGTAACGTAACGTCATGCCCGCAATTACAGCTGCCGCGTCCTGGAGGCTCGGAGCAGCAGCAGCAGCGATAAAAATCAGCCGCTCCCCACCACCTCCCTCCCCTCCCCTGCTCCTCTCTCCCCTCCTCCCTCCCCCCCTCTCTCCCCCGGGACGCGGTATTTTGATCACGGGAGTCCGATACGCGAGCCCTCGCCGACGTCTACGTGCCGCTCACACACAACGCTGCCCGAGCAAGTTCGCACGTAGGCTTACAGGGACACACACACACACACACACACACACACACACACACACACACACACACACACACACACACTGCGACAGAAGACAAACTAGGCTTCCCCCCTGAGATCCATCACGCCGCGCGCGGCAGCTCTCCTACCCTGCCGGCTGGTGCTACTTTCCCTGTCCGACACACACACACACACACACACACACACACACACACACACACACACACACACACACACACACACACACACACACACACACACACAGGGTCTATCTTTCTTTCTCTCTCCCACGGATGAGGCTCGCTCCCGCGGCGCCGGCTGGACTCGCGGCGGGCGGAAGGTTTTTGCTCCGCCGTGAGCAGGTTCCGTGCCGTGCACCGCCGACAGAGGAAGCCTACCTGCGCGACAAAGTGCGCCCGTCTCCCGCCGGCTCTATGACTCGCTGCTCCGGGTAAAATCCACCGCGTACATCCGCAGAGCCCCGTCTCCGGCACGGCTGTTTGTAGGAGGGACGGTGTGGGGGAGTTTTAAAAATGAAATTAAAAAAAGAGAGGATAAAACAGGGAGGCCGCCCGCGTCCAGTCTGGCTCTCAGTTTGTGTTTTTTTTTTTAGTCGCGGTGCTCCGCTGGCTGCGGCGCTCTCATGCCGTCCGTCTTGTCTTGTCTTGTGTGTCTGTCGCCCTTCTTTGTATCCCGGCAGCGGCGGACGGAGCGCCGTAGCGGGGCGGCCAGCGACAAAGGCAGCAGGAGCGCAGCTGTGGCCGGAGAGACGCTGCCTCTCTGCCTGCCTGTGTCCCGGCTGCTGCAGCGCACACACAGGCCCCTCCCCGTAAACCTGGTCGGGGGCGGGCTTTTGGCTGAGATGGGGAGGAGCTTTGAGAGAGAGAGAGAGAGAGAGAGAGAGAGGCGCAGAAAGGTGGAATATGTGACAATGATATGATGCAAATACTTAGATTTAAAATGGCCACATAAGGTTTAATAGTACCAGTCAAAAGTTTGGACACACCTTCTCTTGCATTTTTTTTTTTTATTATCTTTTCAACTTTCTACACTGCAGATAGATACTGAAGACATCAAATATATGAGCAAGATATATGTAAGAAAAACACGTTAAATATCCCATTAGCAAGGAAGATCCCTTGTTTGTGGGCGAGAGCAGTGGCATCAGAGAACTGGGTGTAGCAGGGGGGGGGAATTAGCATGGCAGGCCAAATTTACCACCCACCAGCTTTATTCATCAGTTGGGGTTGTTGGGAGGGAGGCGTGGCTAAATTAGCACTCGAGTGGCAACACCTGCAGGTTAAGTGGAGAACAGTGTGCTGCAGTTTATTGGTCTGATTAAGTAACAGGTTTGGTCGGGGCTTCTTCTTTAATTTGTTCAGAAACATCATGGCTGTGTGACCTACTTTGTGCACCCCTGAGCTGTGTAGTGGAACATCAGTCATCAGTAAATGATGAGTTTGACGGGTGCGTCGACAACGTGTGGCAAATATCTGGATACCACCGATCCTTTTCATCCTGCTTGTTATAAGATTTTTAGCAAATGACATTTTAAACAGGCGGTGTGCAAAGCTCCCGGGGGGAGGGTGTCGAGGCTTGTCGGATTAAAATCAACCGAGTGAAACATACAATATTTGCCTTCGACGTGTCGAATTGTTGAAGTAGTGCAGCGTAGCGTGTTGTGAGAAAACAGCCCATAAAAGCGCTTCGAGACTGTTCAAACACACCTCATCCTCCTGCTCGCAGTGAAATATGGTGATGTAATCACGCAGGCTGTTTGACAAACCCACCTGGTGCCGAGAGCGGCGTTTACCTGCGACGTTTGGCTGACTTGTTTGAAGAGGATTATCGCGACACTTTTTCGCTGGAAAAATCAAATTACACGGGGCGGCGCGTCGCTTGTTTAATCTCGTCTAATCATCTCACACGAGACTCAACCTGAAACTTGTCGAGACGTAATTATAATCCTGCCGGGAAGAGATGTGAAGAGTGTGAGTCACTTTCTGTTGTGTTGCGACTACTGTTTATTGGTTGCTTAAAGTAAATTAGGACGGCCCACTCTGATCTGTCACTTCTCCACCAGCGACTGTTGATTCAGTCTTCCCTGTTTCTTTCTTTCTTTCTTTCTTTCTTTTTTTTTTTTTTTTTTTTCCGGAAGACGTTTTTTTTTAGGAACCTGCTGTGCATGCAACTCCCTTGTTGCAAGTTTTACACAGCGAAACACTTTTTTTTCTTTTTTTTTTTTAAATTTTGCTCTCTCAGCTAATTAGCTCGCAGTTTCCTCTCAGAGGTTTTTCACTGTACAGCTGAAGTCGAAAAAATGAAAACGTGGCTGTACAGTCATATGAAACAGGATGAGTGTTATTGCGGTGTTATTGCGGGTTATTGCTCTCGTCGAGCACATCCAGCGTGATGGCTGACGGGTCGGCGGCTGTAAAAGTTAGCGGTCAGGATTTTCTGAAATGAGCGCTTCGCAAAACCTGCAAACTCAGTCAAACGGGAGAGTCACAAGCGTTGAATTATTTAAAAAAGCAAAAAAAAAAAAAAAAACACAAAACCTTGTGAATGGCACGGATGTCTCTTAAAGGGACATTTCACCCAAAATTGATATTTTTACCCACTTATTTGAAACATTCTGGACTGGTCTTCCCCCTAGTGGGCCAATGAAGTGGTCACAGACTCCGATGACATGTCAGGAAATGGAAGAGAACAAGTCTCAGTTCAGCGCACCCACGTTGACGAGCTCCCGGCTTGGAGGCCAAGGACGGAACAACGTGTCAAAACTGCTGTTTTGATTCAGATCAAAACCGCCTGTTTCTCACTCTATCCTTTCCCCTCTGTAGAACTCCAGAACAGTTACACGGATTAGGGGGAGAAAAAAAAAAATCACAAGCAAAACCTTTAATGACAACGGCAATTTAATTTTCCACAGAAATGTGCCGGGCTGTCCTCCAGACGACGGGCCAGCCGTGAACGTCAAAGCCGCTCGACTGCCGGCCGGTAATTGGGAAATTGCAGTCGTTGCCGCTGGAGAACTGACGTACACGCTAGTAATTGCACTGGTTGCATACCAACGGATCTCCAGCATTCCTGCACGGCTGGCGTGCATAACGAAGTCCCCATTGTTCGAGTTTTGACTTGTTCAGAAGGATGCGCTATAAAAAGAGAGATACCTGCCAGCCAACTTCTGCCGCGTAATCCGCGGGAGGCAGGCAGGGTGGGGAGCCCAGCCCGTAAAACTGCAAACGCGCACTAATAAAGCCGGCGGCTGCAATGAGGCGTAATGACTCAGAGAAATGTGCGTAAAACAAAACGTGGCGAAGAAAAAAAAACAAAAAACAAAAAAACAAAACTGACAACATGTGCTGGAAACTTTTACAAATTGTTGTTGACGGACAACATAGAAACCTGGTAGAATTTTGATTTTTGTATTGGTTCCTCTTTTTTCCCAGGGTTTCCCAGCGCTGTGAGACTTATTGAACACAAAGGTACGGAAGCTGATCAAGTTGCGTGACAAAGAAAACACTCAGCAGCAGGATTTTCCTACCTGAGGCTGAGAGGAGGGGACGAACTGGGTCGATGCACAAGTTTAACAGAGAATACCCCCAAACTAATCTAGTCTGAGTTTGAAGACATAATTGCTGCCTTGTGTTTTGGTCTCCGAGCCTCTCGTCCTGCTCAGCATCTTTTCCTCCTTCCTCATTTCACTTTCCATTACAAAACACAGACTGCAAACTGTCAGCTCACCCCGGCTCAGCCGCAACGCTTCTCAGTTTGTTTTTGCTTTATGGTAGAGTTACAATCTCTATGAATCAAAGTCGTAGTCACCGGGCATTTTTTGTAATTTTGTTTTTCTCTTAGGTTTCCTGTTTGTTCTGCCTCGTGAAGCTGCAAGCAGGCGTGTCAGCGAGTTAACCTGGCAAACATCCCAGCCAAATGTTTGGTGTGAAAAAAAAAAATTGCAGCTTTTGGCTGAGAGAGCTGGCAAGAATCACGGCCGGATTCTCACGGTTCCCAAATAAAAAATGGCCCCTAAAACACCGAATTAGACCACAAACAAAGCCAACGACAGTAAAAATCCGATGTCAGGTCATCAGGTTGGAATCGGGCTGAAGGTGGATTTCGAGTCTTCACACGCCTGGCTCCAGCGCGGTGAGCAGGCGGATCACTTCTTCTCTCTGGTGACGTCAGTGGTGCCTCACCTTGCCTGGGTGACTGATGCTGCTGCAGCTCTGTGGCAAGAAATCATTAAGAAACTCCTGCTAGTTCGCCGTTGGTGTGGCACAGGCTGGCTGGCGACGGAGACGTGTGCTAATGACACCGACTCACTCTCTAATTAGTCCAATTACTGCGCTGCTACAATAGTTCCCCTAGTTCTTGTTGTATGTTGTTTTCATCTATTTTAATCCGCTGGATTTGAACCTGAACCTGAGTTTTCATTTTTTGTGGTTTGTTGGTTCTCTTGGTTTTTGTTTTTTTCCAGGTCTTTTAATTTAGTATTGAGATCAAAACACACACACACGCGAATGCAGCGTCACTCTGCCACTCTTTTTATGACTACACATCCAGATATGAGTAAACCTCCAACAGCGCAGCAGCAGCAGGTGGCCGGTTTGATGAGTCAGACGTGTGGCTCGCACCGCTCTTTCAACCTGAAACGCCCTCTGCTTTTTTTTGTTTCCACCTTTGACTTGCCGTGCCTCAAAGGTGGGAACGAAAAACAGTTTTTACTGCTGCGTCAATCCTGCGTGAGAAGTCGGTGGCTGTAAACAGAGATACGGAGCTTCCTGATGAGCGGCATGAGTGTTAAAGGGGAAGCAGAGCGTTAAAGACCTGCCTAGTACCTGCGTCACTAGTTCCTTCAGATGTTAAAGCGCTGAGAGCTCCAAACAAAAGGAGGCAACATGAAGTCTGCCTGCTAATCCAACAGTGGACTGTTGGTTTTTCAATCGGCAGTCAGAAGCTGTGGAAGAGTTCCAGTCAGCTGAGGGCTCACCAGCAGCACCTGCAGCACCTGCAGCACCTGCAGCACCTGCAGCACCGGCAGCGCCTCAAAGGCTAGAAGTGCATGGATAGAGGTGAGGTGCAACTGGAACAGTAACATTTGCACTTCTTTACATAGAATAGGTGTTGGTGGTGAAGGTGATGATGATGGTGGTGGTGGTGGTGGTGGTGATGATGATGATGATGATGATGATGGTGGTGGTGGTGGTGATGGTGGTGGGGGTCGATGATGATGATGATGGTGATGATGGTGGTGGTGGTGATGATGATGATGATGATGATGATGATGATGATGATGATGATGGTGGTGGTGGTGATGATGATGATGATGGATGATGATGATGATGGTGGTGGTGGTGGTGATGATGATGGTGGTGGTGGTGGTGGTGGTGGTGATGGTGGTGGTGGTGGTGGTGATGGTGGTGGTGGTGGTGGTGATGATGATGATGATGGTGGTGGTGGTGGTGGTGGTGGTGATGATGATGATGATGGTGGTGGTGGTGGTGGTGGTGATGATGATGATGATGATGATGATGATGGTGGTGGTGGTGGTGGTGATGATGATGATGGTGGTGATGATGATGATGATGGTGGTGGTGGTGGTGGTGGTGGTGCAGATAATGATGATGTCACCCAGAAACTTAAACAGGATGTGATGTTGGTGTTAATGAGTCTTTTCCCCTCTTCCCTCCACCTTGAGGTGGCTCACGGAATGTCTTTTCCGACCTAGTTGTCCGTCAGCACGGCTCAAGATCGCCGCTGCATCCAACTCCTGCTCTTCAAACCCCTCCTCTGCTCCGCTCTGGTTATCCACAGCAAAACGAAAACCACGGACACTCACTTCTTTCTTTTTTTGTTTTAAAATTTGCCATCCAACCGGTCAAGCTGCACTATAAATCTCTTTCTGACAACACGGCATCAGATAGCCACCACGAGTGCTGTAACGTGCTCGCCCCATTCGACTGAATGTCAACTGAAGGTGTGTGTGTGTGTGTGTGTGTGTGTTGTGTGTAGGAGGAATGTGGTTTGTTACACGTCGGGATCCATGCTGAAGAAGGACGAGCTGCAATGCGTTATGGAGGGGAAACATGTTACTGCAGAATTGCCTGTGTTTTGATGTGATGGTTTAACGTGAGGGGAGTAAAGTGCTTTTTATTGTTCGTGTCTTTATACTTAAGGGGGGAAAAAAATCATCCATGGTAATGAAGACAGAGAAAATCGCTGTTTTGCCCAGATGTGTCGGACTCCTGGGGTGATAGAGAACTGCTTGTCACTTCCTTGGTTTCATTGTAGAGTTTTAAGGAGGTGATTATAAGCAGACCTGCTTCAGGCCTGTCAGTTTTGCAGAACCTACAGTGATCTGTCAGGGCTGAACTAATTTACACTCATGTCTGCCAACTAGCGGGATGAGTTTTTGAAAGTATTGCAATATCTCTTCAACGCCTACTAATTAGGAGGATTTTTTCTTTTCTTTTTTTTTTTTAAGGAAGGCCGATGGCTTGTTTGTCTAGCGGTGGAACCTGAACCAGGATCCTGAGCATCTGACAGACATTATCCTGCAGACTCCAAACGAGCTAATGGTGGCCCTGAAGGTGAAAGCGTCCATTGAGGTGAGGTGGCCTCAGTAAGTGCACACAACCCGTGATTAAAGCGCCTCACCCTCCTGATCTGTGAGGTGTTTCCACCACAGATGGCGACCTTATGTAGGCGGAGCTGTTCAAGGAGGCGGCGGCGGCTCTTTCACTTTTCACTGCTGGTGGAAAACAGCACAGGTCTTTCCTTTGTGTTGAGAAACCGCATCATTTTATTTGTCTGGTAACACACCAGCAGCAGTCTGTCCACTGATGTCTCTCTTTTTCAGAGGAAAAGGGATTTTCATCACTTTCGTTATTCACAGTTCCAGTCCAGACTTTTTGTTGTTGTTGTTAAAACTCGCCCAAAAACCTGTCCTTGGGTGCAGATTGCTGAGGAGCAACATTGTTTGATTGAATGTTTGTTTTTTTGCAAGAAAGCTTTAAGTTCTTTAAGCACAGGGAAAATCCAACTGACAGATAAAAACATGGAAAATACACATCTGCAGTTATAACTTCCTCTACTCGTTTAAATCTCCCACAAAATGAAACAAAACAAACCCCTGCACCCGTCAGAGAAACACCGGCACATCACATCACTTTGTGAGAACCGCCTGCTCACGTACAGGTTCAAAGTGGCCGATCAGGGGTCTCCTGTGTGTGTGTGAGTGTGTGTGTGTGTGTGTGTGTGTGCGTGCACGCTCCCCCCGGTGGTCTCTTTGATGATCCATTCCAAGAGTTTGGCTTAAAGATGTGTTTGAGGTTCAAGGAGAGCAGGAGAAAGAAGGGTCAGGAAGAAGGACAGAGGGAGGAGGGGAGGAGTTGGCGGCGGCGGCGGCGGGGGAGGGGTTGAGGAGGGGTTAAAGGTCACTTCAACAAAAGACTCTTTGGCCGCAGTTCCCCAGGTCAGGGCTTAGAGGCCAGGAAGTAGCACAACAATATCCGGCACTCCAGGTTGGGACCTCCTGCCCCGTCACACAGCTTCAGCCTCTCTCTCTTCCCTCTCTCTCTCTCTCTCTCTCTCTCTCTCACACACACACACACACACACACACACACACACACACACAGTAGGGTCACCCAGTGTGCTTTGACAATGCATGTTGATCAAAGGCAAGCTGTGGCTCTGAGAGGGAAGGGGTGGGAGGGGAAGGAGTGAGGATGGCGGGCAGGATGGAGTGAGGAGGGGTGAGGAGGGGTGAGGAGGGGTGAGGTGTCCTCTTCAGGATTATGTAGCTGCTGGTGTGTGAGCTGGTTCTCTACTGGTCTCCTGTTTGGTTCCCTCTCCTCCCAGGCCAGCAGGTCCAGCGGTGGTCGGCGCTCCCTAGGAGCCGTTGCTGCCTCTCAGGGGTGCCGTCAGAGTTTCGGGATCTTTTCAGGTACTGACCTCATTGTTCCGGGAGGTCCAGCAGGTCTCTTGCACCTTTATCGTATCATCTGCTGCAGTATTTTCCAAATAGCTGACAAGACACTCAAACTGACTGTGGTGTTGTTGCCTCATTATTCTTACCAATCACATGCGTGCTGGAGTGCAACTTTGTGACCAGTTCTTCCCTGAATCGAAAGAAAAAATAAACAATCTCAAAGCGGCACAGATTCCAAACTTCTGGACTGTAGCGGCTCGTGTAAACACGCTGCATCACGGGAGACTCTTGGGTTCCTTCATAACCGCAGATTGAAAAAGAAAGCACGCAAACACTTAAAGGATGCTGCACATTTTATGGATGTTTGCTCGACTCCTGGTGGAGAAAATCAGGGGACCAAGATGACTTGTCAACGTCTTAAAGGCTTGGTACAAACTTGCCAGAGTGACTGTTGCTGAAAGGCTGTTTACACCGAGACTGATTTTTTTTGAAACTGTACATTTTCGAAAATGCTCTCGAAAAAAAAAATGCGTTTACGTGAAGTCATTTTCAAAAAAAAAATCCCGTCCACACAGATACACTGTAAACAACTGAAAACAATGTAGTACCTATGCCAAACCTGGCGTGGCGCCGCAAGTTTACTCGCTGAAGGCCGAAGAAGACCTCACTTTGCACACAATCCACGATGGATCCACGAGCACCGTGTGTTATTATTCACTATTGTTTGCGGTTCATTGTAGTGGAGGTTGATGGCAAGACTGCGGGCTGGTCATTAGTAGCAGTAACAAGTCCGTTGCCCGGCGTGGTTGTTATGAGTGGTCATCTGCACCTCACGGCCGTTCAGGTTGCAGGGCGGGGCAGGGGTTTAGGGCTGTGACATCAGTTCAAAAAAGTGCAGTTTCGGTCTGTGCGGTTTCAGGGAAAACGCCAGATTTGTGTAAACGCAAGGCCGAACCACATAAATATTTGTGCGTTTTCAGAGAAACTCATATTAACTTTGCACACTGCCTCATTTTGTGATGTTATTTGTTGTGCTGGTGTTGTGTTATCTTATTCTCATTTTCTTTTATTTCCTATACTGGAAATTATTAATTTATATTACTCCTTAGCATATATTGCACATTCTGTTTTTATAATTAGTCATTTATTTTGTTCTATTTTACCGTTGGCTGCAACAGGACCAGAGTGTCTAATCTCGTTCCACCTCATGTTCTTTTTAACATGTGTTGAAATGACAATAAAGCTTCTATCTATCTATCTATCTATCTATCTATCTATCTATATCCGTGTAAATGTGGCCTAAAAGACAATGTTCAGAGTTGTTGTTTGTGTACATTGTCGGCAGTCACAACAATGTACAGTACGTGTTTGGCTGTCCCAACGCGGCAGAGGCTACACTCTTTCAGTGTCTAAGACTAAACATATAAATGGAACGCATCCTGTTTACAGAGTGGGGAGAGAAAACACACAGGAGCTCACTGGAGATCCTTCAGCGGAGACAAAAGGGCCCAGAGGGGAAAGAGGTCTGTGGAGAAAAGGTCGTCCCACTTCAACCGATTAATTATTATTGAGGCTCAGACTCCAAAGGAACTGAAAAAAAAAACAGCGAGCTACCTTCCTGGAATACTTCCTAGTTTATGTCCCCGTGTTTCCACTTCCTGTCCTTCTTGATCCACTTCCAGAGATTCCACACTTTTCCAGACCCCGGCTTTGACAAGGAAACTAACAAGACCGCTGTACCACGAGTGACCACACGGGTGTTGTTGGGGATTCCGAGGAAACTGTTTGGAGGTTTGTCAAAGTATCATGCCGTAAATTCTACGAGTTCATAGTTTTGGAGTGCAGCTGAAGGAATCCACCTGAAGGACCTGTTTGATGTGAGAAGAAGAAGAAAAAAAAATGTAGCAGGAACACACTGATCAGCTCTGAGAGCGGCATTTTCCATCACACTGCCACTCTTGTACTCTTGAGAATGTGAGAGTCTGGGGAGGTGTGGGGGGGACGCCGCAGTCACATTCAGGTGTGGTGAAAGAAAATGAGGGTGACGGAGGGAGGGAGGGAGGGAAGCCGGAGAAAAACCTGTTGAGGAATTAGTCACAGAGGGAAAGCATTGTGCTCTGCCTGCAGCCTGGAGATAAACTAGAGAGAGAGAGAGAGGGAGAGAGAGAGAGGAGGCGAGGTCGAGCAGGTGGACATGAGCCAACATGTTGCTGGCGGCGAAAAACTGTGGCTTCGCGCAGGATAAGGGAATAGAGGAGGAATTTTAATGACCCAGAAACCAGCCGGGCAGGTTTTGGAGGGCAGGAATGCCACAGATAGCTGCTGCTGACTTCCTGCCCTCCACCTGCGACGACTCACCACTGAGAACACCGAGCTCGGCCCCCCCGTCTTGTTGAGTCGGCCTATCGCGTGTGTGTGTGTGCGTGTGTCAACCTCTCAAAGCGTCGCCCTTGTGTGTTTGTTTGCCTCAAGAGTCAATGATCCCTTTAAGTTTATTTTTTACTGACCGCCCACGTCAGCTCTTTTCCTTTCCCTTCTCCCCTCGCCGCCCCGGGACTCTGACCCCGCCGTTGTCATCTGGTACTTTCCTCTCTGCGTCAGTCAGTCAGACCTGGCAAGCGCCTCCCTCCCTCTGAACCAGGCTGTGCACCGTTCCGGTCGGGCTCTCGTGTCAGCGTGTGACATTTGGAAGATTTGCACGAGGTGGGGCAGGCGGTGTCGGGTCAGGCTGGTTTCGGTTTAGCCCCCCTGTCCCATGCAGTGCAGTTGCAGTTCAACGTGTTGTTTTTCTATCTGTCCGTGAACTAAGTGCTGGAGAGGCTGCAGTAAACAGTAAACAGCTGCAATCACTGCAGAGTTGTTTTTGCAGAAAAGTGTTTCTATCGTGTCATGTCGTCATCGTTTTATTCCCCAACTCCTCGACCCTTGACCTTTGGCTTTGAGTCACAAGGGGTAGTGGTTGAAATCCACCCTGACAAAACAGAAATAAGAACAGCACAACTAATAGCATGTTCTACAAAAGATCCAACTCAGCATCTTCTGCTGTAAAACCATTCGAAACTGTAAAGAAACATTTTATTAAGTTTATTAACACAGCTAACAGATAACACAATGTACCTTAAAATAAATACACTAGCCTGAAAATTATGATGATTTGTAGAATAAACGGGCCCTTCAACCCAAGTGATTTTATTATCTTGGATTATTCTGTATTTTCTTTGTTAATAAAACTTTTTGTCCCGACAAACAGCATTAGCATCGCTACCGCAACATCCCCACTGCTGATTTGTCTCGATCTCACCCACTGACATGGAAATGAGCCCTAAATATTTAGAATATAGTAGACAAAGTTTAAAAATAAATGTTTTTCCTGTCAAATCTCAATGACGGGTAAACAAAAAAAAGAAAAAAAAGAAAAAGCCTCGGTAAACATCTGGTGCGTTTGCAACGAAGCCAAGTTGGTCAGAGGGTGTCTGTCTTTGTTTGGGAAGTGATGAATGATTAGCTTTCATTTGTTAAAATAAATGAGTCCATGAAGCAGGAAAAAAATCGCTGCGTGATCAGTTAAAATACATCAGTCAGCGAGATTTTATAGCAGATACCAGGAATGATGCTGGATTTTTTTTTTTGCGGTCTCCCGCAGAAACTATGAATGGATCGCAGAGTCATGTGATCAGCGAGGCGGAGGGCCTGGCTGTCAGTCAGTGAGTCCATCTGTCTGTCTCCCCATCTGCCCTGAGTGCACGGCGTTATATACATTATGAATTGCAGATGCTTTGGCGACTAAATCTTCATGTTGTTCTTCAGCCGTCATCGGTTCGTGGTGGTGGTATTTCTGGATTGAGTTCAGTCTGTGACATTCTCTGTGCTTATCCAATCACAGGAGGCGTACGTGTGAAGTTCAGCGTCAGGTCAGCTAGTTGGGTCTTGGCATGGCGGACTCGAGATCTGATTGACTATCGCAACTGACTGAGGTCCGTTCACTTGCAAAGGACAGGAGCCTGCAATGTCGGTTCTGCTGGCCTCAGGCAGGTTTCATAGAACTTGACAGCACAAGCTAGCTGGAATATGATTGGATAAAAATTCTACCATTATATACAACAACGCAAGCACAATGGAGAATAACTTTATTAACATATTTACTGGAAAACCTACTTTTCTGAGGATGCCTAGACCAGCAGAGAAGACCTTGCTGGCCCTGACGGCGCCCCCGCTGGTCTTGATCAACTCTTTGGTGCTCAGAAAAAACAAAATCAAGTCCTGCTAAGCGGCGCATTTATGTTCCAATGAACCTTTAGAAGCCCACAGTCGGCTCTTGTGCTATTCTGGCTAGAAAAAAGTCGGCTCCTGGAGCGAGACGTCCCTTCGGAATTTAACCAAAATAATCCAAGATCCGAATCTCCATTCCCTTTTATTGCTCTTAATCCTGTGACATTTGCTATTATTATTACTGCTGGCCGCATTCCAACTCCTCCGCACATCTTTTGCGTGTTGTCTCTGATCTCATCTCTCTTCCCCTGCTTGTCCGTGATGGTCTCCTGCCTGCCGAGCCGCGATATCCCTTCGCTTCCACTCATCCTCATCGTCATATTAAGTTTCCTCGTCCTGCTCAAACACTCCGTCATCCGGACGGCAGTCACTCCGGTAATAAAAGACGACAAGAACGAGGAGAAGCTGAGCAGCTTAATGGCGACAATTTTCCAAAGCCTTTTTGTTGTTGTTGTTGTTGTTGTTGTTGTAAGGCAGTGTGGGGGAGAGAGACAGGGGAAGAGAGAGAGGCATAGGGAGAGAGAGAGAGAGGCACCTCCGCGTTTCCTGACTGGAAAAGAAGGCGGCTAAACGTCGGCTCACGCACGGAGACGCGGTGTTGACAGGAAAACAGCTTGTTGCCAGGACAGAGTCGTCATTTATTGCTTCCCTCCCCCGCCTCACACACACAAGCACTCACACACACACACACACACACACACACACCATTCTGTGCATTATTCTCTGTGTTGCTACTTGCAAGCGGAGCGACGCAGCAGCAGTAAATGCCAGAGTGCAGCGATGAGTAATGGATGCCACAGGTGTGGCGTTTGTACACGTTGCACTCATGTGGATGCTCAGCACGCATGTATGACAGTTGTGTGTGTGTGTGTGTGTGTGTGTGTGTGTGTGCAGTGCCGAGGACAACTGACAGGGGTGAACTTCAGGCCTTGTGCTTGCACGTCCCCGACAGGAAGCGTGTGTGCACAGCGGCCGCCTTTGTGTTGCTGCGCAGCTTGAAACAGAGTCGATCGCCTCATATCCTGGCAGAGGAAGAGAAGAGGAGTGGAGGAGAGGAGGAGTGAACGAAGGAGCGGAGAGAGAGAGAGAGAGAGAGAGAGAGAGAGAGAGAGGGAAGAGGGAAGGGCAGGAGGATGGAGAGGAAAGGAGATAAGGGAGAGCAGAGACGGAGGAGGTGGAAGAGAGAAGAGGAGAGGAGAGGAGTTGAGTCCCTGCCCAAGTGCCTCTGAGCAGGCTCCTCCCAGGTGGGGTCACCTCTCCCACCCACCTCCTCCTCTCCTCCCGACTCCCCACAGCCCATAAAAAGGAGATTAGCGATCATCTGACCGAGCTAATTTCGTCTTCTTGTTGGAAGAAGGTGAGATGAACTTGACTCCCCCTGCTGGCTGTTTGCCCTCACCACACCCACGGTTGAGAAAGAATTCTGACTCACTCGCTGCGAAGCTGAGAGCTGCAGCAAGAACGTGGTCTCACACACACACACACACACACATACTGATTTGCATCCACTTGCCTAAACGTGTTAATTCCTTCCTGAAAACTCATCAGGACCAGTTGGATGACTTCTGGTAAAGTATATTGTTGATGGTGCCTCACATCTGTCCTCTGCACCAGCTGTGGTGACGTCAGAGTGAAAACCACCAAACCCTGAGCAGCTGCACGTTCTGACCTGCTTTTTAATATTGCAGCTTGAGAGAACAACAGTTTTACATCTCAGTAAAAAATACACAGACACACACACACACACACACACATATATATATATATATATATATATATATATTGTTCAACACATCAGGAAAATAATCCTGCTGCGAACTAAAGTTGGCTGGCATGAAAACAGGCTAATGGTAGCAGCTCAAAGGTGACGGCTAATGGGGGTCAGTGAGCCAGTTGCAGAAACTTTGCTTCCTCTGCGCTGCTCCTGCCTTGTGTTTTCATGGATTATACATTCATCCAATGCTCTCAGGGCCACTTGTGCGACCGAGGGAACAAATGAGCAAAAGTGTCAAGTCTCTCCGTGTGTGTCTGTGCGTGTGTGTGTGTGTGTGAGCGTTGGGTTCTTGTTGTTGTTGTTTTTCTCCCTTCACCCGGGCCACACGATCTGTCAGGCACAAGCGCACACATGTGTGAGTGAAACACGCCATTGTCGTCCTGCTAATGCTCCCTCAGTGCATGTCAGCGAGGCTGTCTGCTCTCCTGGTGTCAGACCCGCCGATCCTTCACGCCAGCGGCTGCATGACCTACTGCCTAGCGTGCCTCTGTCTGCGTGTGTGTGCGTGTGTGTGTGTGTGTGCGTGTGTGTGCAGGCTCCCTGACTGCCAGCTGTACTCACAGCATGCCGAGGGAGAGACTCGCCTCGCAGGAGAGCAGAGGAAGAGGAGCTCCTTCCACGCTAACGCTTCCATGTTAACAGGCCGCGCACGCATGGCTGTTTTGTGCACGTGTGTGTGTGTGTGTGTGTGTGTATATGCGTGCGTGTGCGTGTGTAGCAGACGAGATTGAGTGCAGCGGGAGGAGGGCAGAGGTGACTCGGAGGGCTTTCACATTTCATTAGGCCAGCACTTCATACATGTACACACACAAACACTCACGCACACCTCATCCTCCTAGATCCAGCAATGTGTGTGTGTGTGTGTGTGTGTGTGTGTTTCTGACACACACACACACCTTGTCTGGTCGCACACCGGCGCCCTCATGCAAACGCGTCGGCCTGTCGCGGGGAAACACAGGGACGCAAAACTACAACTCGCACGTGCACACCCTGAACATATGACAACACACGGCAGTCGCTTGCATGCACGCACACACACACAAACACACACACAGACACACACACCAGTCGACGGAGCACTTCCATATTCACAGCCTGGCACGCTTTTCAAAGGGAGAATCATGCAAATGTGCCTCTTATTACCATGCCATCAGTGACCTCGCCACAGACACACACACACACACACACACACACACAGAAAGACTCAGTGCATGCAAAATGTGCACACAGAAACAGGAAGTCTTTATAGTAAATGTGGCCTGTTTTTTTTTTTTTTTTTCTGATACTGGATCTGAACTCATGTGCATCAGTCAGTCTCCACCAAGCCTAAATAAAAGAAGAAATGAAGCGTCGAGTTTCTGTCACCCCACTGTGCACTTCCTGGCAAGTCAGAGAGGACTTTACAGTAAAGTTATTTTGAGGTTTTTTTTTTCGACGTGCACCGGTGGCTGAGAAGTTCCTCCAACGGGCCAGTTTCATGTGTGAGACTGGCGGCTAGGAAAATCCTCCACGGATGCAGACGCTGTTTACGATCATGTGTAGAGAACAGCAGCAGGTCAAATCAGGGTCATGATTGGTGGCAGCTGACGTTGAGAAGCCCTGATAAGCCGGAGAAATGTGGCTTGGCCATGGATGTAAGGTAAGAACTGGATATCGAAATGGCAACATGGAAGCGTGACAATCTCTTTCATGTGGCCACTCATGGTACTGTAGCCAAAAACCCCTCGTGGCTCAAACAGCAGTTACCCCGTTGGCACTCTGGGAGTTTTTGGATCAAACCAGTGTTCCTAAAGTGGACTCGCCCACAAGAAAAGGACGGTGTCATCTGCAAACATAATGACAGTGCTGGATGCTTTGCAGAACTGGTGGCCATCAGAAAACATGTGACCCCTAACAGCGGACCGAGGTCCGATTCCGTGGCAGGAAGCAAAGAGGCTGGCACACTTCTCTCCGCACGTCAGCGTGTTTTACACACCTATAAAATGTGCTGACACAATTAACCGAGCTCCAGTTTCTTTCTGCCGTATTATCTCCCAGACTGCCAACAGCTGCTCCGCGGTTACATGACCACCGTGGAATCTCAGTCAGTCTGGATCACGAGAGGCTGCCAGCGCCCGGCTAGGAGGCGCTCACTGGGTGGGGGCAGATCCAGGTCACCGCCGCAGCGGCAACAGGGGCACAAAGCGGCGGCGGCTCCTCGCAGTCGCCGCCGCCGCCACGACCAGGGACGAGCGGATGGAACCATCTGGCCGACATCCTTTTACCGAACATTTTCCAGAGATGACGCTGGAGCAGAAATGACCAGAAAAAATAATCCTTCGCTGATCTTTGTAACCCCTCCTGCTAGTGGGCTGCAGCTGACCAACATTCTTTGCATCAGATGTTCTGATTGAAACACCACGTGAATGGAAAAGGAGACAGATGAGCGTTAGAACAGGAGGGAACACGTGAAAATAAGAGTCTAAAAGGTCAATTCTGACAGTGCTAAATGGGTCGCTGAGGTCTCTTTCAAACATTTTTGTGTTTTTCGACCCTTTTTTGCCATTGTTAGTGAATTGGTAAGCGTAACATTTCCCCTGCCTAATGCCTTCAAGACAGCGCAAATTTTGCACATAAGCTTTCAAAGAGCAAAAAAACTGTTTAATGAAAGGAAAGTCAGAATCGCATGTGGCGTGCTGCGTTTTTTGTTTTTTTTTTCAGATTATCAGACTCACGATCTTCTATCTTAGTTGACTTTTAGATATTCCGCCTGTTATCCATAAGGCGCCGAAGTGGGCAACACCTTGAAGGTGGTCCTGAGCGCTGTCCCCGCCTTAGCATTATGTAAGTTTGTTTTGTTATGTTGATAGGGTGAAAAACAGTGAGTTCAGCGAGTCGTCAGGGTAACGACTCACCGAGTCATTCAGCTCGCACGGGCAGTGGCGTGAGCTCAGGGTGTGCCGTGGATTAGGACGAAGTCGCTCGGTGGAGAACTCTCAGGGTTGACTGGGTGTCGGATGCCTCCTCGTCCTCTGGCGGTGGCTTCAGTCGAATGCAGATGCCTTCTTTCATGGCTCCTTTCCACCCCGTCCAGGATGTGAACGTTCAAACTCTTTTCTGGCACGGGAAACTCGGCTAAGTCCTGTCCTGAAGAGCTCATCCTCCTGTGTCGTGCCACGATGTGTTTATAGAGTGGCTGTTTGGTTTACATCTCCTCATGGCCAGCCTGCAGTTAGCACGCAACAGCTAAGGCTGGGTGGGGGAGGGTTGAAAGTATTTTTTGCAATTGAATGATTCTTTTTTTTTCCCAAAATCAGTGTGAAAAGTTGTGGCTTTCCCGAGGGATCCTGAATGCCTTTAGCATCTAGCTTACAGTTTAAAGCCAGCATTTGTATGGGCGAAGGCTGTGTGTATTTATGTTAGGCTCTGGATGCTGTGTGTCTTTCTGTTTTCGAGGCTGTACGGAATGTGAAAACAAATTTCCCGCAAAGGACAATAAACCTATCTAATCTAATCTACTTATTGGTATTGCATTGTTATCAAGGTGTTAATGTGATTAATTGGACTGAAATTATACTTGTTTTTAAAAGTAGTTTTCACTCTTGTCTTTGGAGAGAAAGAATCACAGCATTGACACAGAAACAGTTTTTCTGTCCCAGATTCCTTCACATATTTTAACATTAGAGGCAAATAACACCAGGAGGTTTTAAGACAGTTTTCTCTCTTGACTAAACTGTAGCACGTTTAGCTTCGCTGAACGTGAGTGAAAGTATCTATTTCAGGAGAGTGTGTCTTTCTGTTTTTTTTTTTTATTGCTAGCCAGTTGCTATGTAGTCTCTATAAACATCATGAAAGCGTTTGTCTGTCTGTCTGTCTGCTCCCACGTGTGCCTGGCTAGGCCTCAAATAGGCCATGGAAAGATTTCTTTCCATTATTTCACTCACCATTTTCAGGTTTCCAGAA
This sequence comes from Thamnaconus septentrionalis, assembly GCA_009823395.1. Taxonomy (NCBI): domain Eukaryota; kingdom Metazoa; phylum Chordata; class Actinopteri; order Tetraodontiformes; family Monacanthidae; genus Thamnaconus; species Thamnaconus septentrionalis. The sequence goes on along the minus strand of CM020510.1, from coordinate 3,878,143 downwards.
CAAAAGCTCAAATATTTTTTAAGGGAAATGTTCATTTTGAGGTGTGGCGTTGTTTTGAGCAAGCACTGTCATTCCAGTTATAACAAAGAAGTCTTAAGGTGATCGTCCCATCCCAGGCAGTGAGTGGCACTTCTTGAAGACGGAACCATTAAGCGGGTGTCATAAAGCAGATTCCACTACCGCCTATTATCCTCGCTGGCAGTGTAGTCAGCGCTTGATTAAACTGGGATTCTGTCACTGCAGGCGTGGCCGACTGCGGTCACTGTCCGACTGTCATGCTAGTTTTGGCGCAAGGTCAAACGTTCAAGTCCACTGTGAACAAACCTGCAAAGGGAGCCACGCCGCGAACCGGCTTTTCCCGCTTCGTGCCTCTGGCTCCCTCTGCTGTCCATGCGGAGCTATCGCAACGCCTTGGGCGCTGAGGAATCCTCGAAACCGACGGGGCGAGTGAACACCGTGTACCTGCGACTCTGACTGTCGTCCCAGTAGTGCGTCATCAAGAGGCTTCTTCGGTTCTAAAAATGGTCGAGGGACCCCCTGTTGCCCGGAGTTGTTGTTATCCCACACCCTAAACAACTCATGATGTGAGCTGTATTGTCATGATAATGGTGGTTGGTGAGACCCATCATCACCCATTATAGTGGGACGTCGCTCCACCCTGCGAGGCCTGCAGGATGTTTCCCACCCTGCTGGGAGAGTCAAGCGTGGCTGGAAGGTCGACAGGGAACTCCCTGAACAATTAATCAAATAAAGTTTTAAATCCCGGTGTAACCAAGGTGTCTGCGATTAGAAAGTGAACACAATCACTTTTTCACCTCTGCACAACCCTGGGAGCTTTTGAAAACTTTGTCTCGCTCCTGAGCCATTTGACCAGTGTGTAGTCAGTGACACTTGCAGCTCGGTGCGAGCGAATCCGGCAGTTTAAACGATATTCCGATCAATAGAGCTGTTGAATGATTCCTGTTGTGACGTTTTTTGATTGGCGGATGAATATGTTCCAGGGCGGTAGTGGTGATAAGCCCGTGGACTTTCCCGTAAATTACGTCACGGCGCTCCAAGCCAGTGGTAGGCCGGATGGTACTCGGCGCCAACATGAACGGTCACGTGCGCGAGCAGGTGAACTACTCGTTAAACCGCGCCGCACACAATGGAGAAGTCATGATTGAACCTGTCGACTAATTTGAAGTATCTTCACAATTTATTTAGTGATGTATAACAAAGGAACACAAAGCGTCCGAGAGTTGGGTGGATTTAAAAAAAAAAAAAAAAAAACAAAGAAAGAAAAAAAAAGTCTCACAATTCCGAGATTAAAGAGGAGCGTTTAAGTGGCTACTTTGATTGGACAAACTCCTGTTGACGAGACCCAACGATTCCACGCGACATTTCTATCAAAACAAATATCGCAATTAAATGTCTACATGACCGTGTTTTTTTTGCTGAATGGCCAGTGTGATACAGGAGTAGCGCTACGTGTCGCGGCCCTAGCTTTCTCGTTCCGTTTACCCCTTGCGGATGTGCACAGACACGGGGAGGGGGGGCGGTAAAATGCCAGTGACGTCACATCCCTGCTCAGTCACGCTGGTCCGTTGCGTCGAGGCCGGCTGAGTGCTTGCCGTTGGGAGTCAACTGCAGTTATTTTTTCCCCCCCTCCCCGAATGAAGATGGCCGCGGGACCGCTCTCAGTTTCTTCCAACGCATCCACCAACAACGATGGCATCCTCATCGGCGACAAAGTTTACTCGGAAGTCTACCTGGCGATCGACAACTCGCTCATACCGGAGGAAAGGCTCTCCCCGACGCCGTCGATGCTCGACGGCCTCGACTTGAACACGGAGACCGACCTCCGCATCCTCGGATGTGAGCTCATTCAGTCGGCGGGCATTCTTCTCCGGCTGCCGCAGGTAAATAATCCCTTACGGATTTAAAATGGCGACAGGTAACGTTAGAAAACACCAGTGAGCTATTTTATTTAATCCCGTAGCAAAGCCCTGGCTGTACCGTGTGTTTCGCTTAGCTTCAGACGTTGGCGTGGTGGACCTAAAATGGCGCCGATCTATTGTGCAAGGTTAGGCCGGCTTATGCAAGTCACAGTACAACAGTCTGTCCTCTTCTCTGCTCGACAGGTGGCCATGGCGACCGGCCAGGTGTTGTTCCAGCGGTTTTTCTACTCCAAGTCCTTCGTCAAGCACAGTTTTGAGGTAAGTTCCCGCCGGTTGGAAGCGGCCCGTGCGGTTGACGGCTAACGCTAGCTTAGCACAACGTCGTGGGTACGTTAGTCACCGACGGTTAGCGGCAGCCATATTGCCGACGGCGGAGTTTCGGGAACTGACAGAACAATAAGGCAGCATGTTTGTGGCTGTAGAAGTAATATGTATCCAGTTAGTATGTCAATATGTTTTTATTTCCAATTACTACTTAAACGGTGTTCGGTAATGTGGCCTCTGGGAGCGCGGGCGGTGTTTTGCGTTGTACGGGGGCCCCACATGACCAAATAACGTTAATTCAACAAAATGGCGATCGAAGCAAACGAAAATTTTGCTGCTTTACAACGAACTATAGTGGCATTAAAATAGGTGTTGGGTTCGATTTCTTTGAAAACATTGGAAAACTGCCACTTGTTATCAAATATCTAATAGCTAAGACAATATTTTTTTTAGACATCTTTTCCAGCCTCACGTGTCAAACCTTGAAATACATGTTGCCAAACCTGTAATCTTCACGTCCCCCCAACATGTGGTTTCTCTTTCAGATTGTGGCGATGGCGTGCATCAACCTGGCTTCCAAGATTGAAGAAGCGCCGCGCCGAATACGGGACGTCATCAACGTTTTCCACCACTTGAGGCAGATCCGAGTGAAGAAGTAAGTACACGCAGGCCTCCTCTGGAAACAGATGGCATGCCTCTGTTGCTTTATTTCAACATTCAAAATGTCGTATGACCCTGACTTGTTTTTGTTGTGAATGTGTCCTTTTGTTTACCTTTGCACTCTAAACCATTTTAAAACTTTTCAGTTTCTGCCTCACGTGTGATGTGCAATTACACTGACATTGTTATCTGCGCAAAATTAAGAAAAAAAAATGGAGCTTTTACAGACGAGGCTAAGCTACATTCATCTGTTTATGCCTCTGTCTTGAAAAATTTTGTACTTGTCACTAGTTTGGGCTTTGGCATTAACTTGGATTCTTTTTTCCCTTGCAACCAACTAACAGCGACCAGCTACATTTACCAAACCCTGGGTGATGTGGAATGGTACGTAAGATGAAGCAGTCGGCATGACAACCATGATGCAAGGGGGGCTCTCACCTCCGCCTAGGGCCACCCCACCCCTCCTGTGGGAGACGCCCATGGTCTGAGCCACCGTGGGGCACTGGGATCGGGGATGACAGGTTGGCCGAAGGTCCTTGGTCCCCGGGGCCCCTTGAGGACTCCTGTGGTTCAGTCTTAATCTTTGGGTATCTGTCCGGTCAGTCTCTGGACCATTTTGGGTAATGTAGTCCCTTTTCTCTGAGTGCTCCACACCCATGCATTCTATTTATGCCGGAAAAAAAAGAAAAACAGTGCCAACTCCATCCACCAACTGTGACCCATGGCTTTTCCAGAAATCTCATCCTGATCATTGAAGTCGTTATGATGTAGACGTGTGAAAGTCATACCAGTTATGTGTCTGTTAGCAGTTCTGTAGCCTGACAGGCGAGCATCAGAAAAGTCTAAGTCTCGCCTAAAGTAGTTATTCTGCACCCATGGGACCGCCTGTTAAATATCTATGATGTAAATGTCAATATACTGAGAATGTTGAGCTGATAGTCCTTGCATGTGTTTATCGGCATGTCCAAATTCACCCTTAGGATCCTAATCTTATAAGTTACATAGACGTCTTTAACACGAAAGTTGCTTGTGTGTCAAAATCAAATGTAAAGCCACACATTCTTTGTGTAAAGTTGGCCTTGATTTTTATTGTGTAGTCCTAATACACACGCAGGGAGCTCATGGTTTGCAAAGCAGGTGGTGTGAGGGATTCCAGCCACTAGATGTCAGATTGTCAGCTTGGAGTGAGGGAGGTGTAGCCACAGGCGCTGGTTCCTTTATATTCACCCGTTTGTGTAACTGCTGCATTCTCACGGAACCGACTTCCTGTCAGACGTCAAACCTTTGTACCTGCTGTCGAGCGAGAGGTGTGCACACAATGATCCGAGTTGATATTTCTGTCAAAGCTGGGAAACGGGTTTGAGGTGTAGTGGACTGGAATGCACGGCCCCAAAGTGTCACTGGAACCACAGGAGTCCACAAACCCCCAGCAAATTGTCAGGCATTTCCAAAAAAAACCTAAACCTGCTGCTCCGAGTTGGTTGAAAGGGGAAAAAGAAAGAGTGCAACAAAAACCAAGGGGCACTTCACTTAAATACTTTATATTTTTATGGGGGGAAACATGATTTTATTTTGATCCCTTTACAAACCAGGAATCCAAGTTCATTGATTCTTGATCAGAACTACATAAATACCAAAAACCAAGTCATCAAAGCAGAGCGCCGAGTGCTGAAGGAGCTGGGCTTCTGTGTCCACGTCAAGCATCCCCACAAGGTGAGTGACACCACACACACACACACACACACCATCACGAATGACACCAGACACTGTTGTAGCTTCCTGATGCAGCCGCACAGCAAGCGGATCAGAACCGAGCTTTTATCCACCCTTCTGTCAGTGACGGCTTCCTTCTGATTCCAGATCATCGTCATGTACTTGCAAGTCCTGGAGTGTGAGAAGAACCAGACTCTGGTCCAGACCGCCTGGTGAGTTCCCCCCTCCACGGCCCCCCACTGACCAACTGCACCAAGTGCCGGCAGACCTGGGCTAAAAATACGTTGAACGAGTTTCAAACGCTTGCACTTCCCGAAGAGGACTCGATTAATCTGCTGGGGACGCAGCCGAGTGCGAGGCCGAGGCTGCCAGATGAGTGCAGTGGTGCAGTGCCTCTTGTGTGTTTGAGCACCAGTTTGAAAAGCATTCAACAGCTGTTTTGCCCAGGTCTGACAGAAACAACCCCCCCTCACTCCGTATAACCAGGTCCACTTTTTTAAAAAGTCAGATGCAGCAATTTGGTCGCGTGTCTCGCTCTCCTGTCTGCCCTGCATTGAGTTTTGCTTCAAGTTCTTCTTTCATTTATTGGTTTGCGCTGCCCGGGGAACTCGGTTTAACTTTGTCCTTTCTCTCTACTCTTTGATTAAAGGGTAGTCCATGCTGGTAAGTCACATAAAGAACCTCTGAACTCTGCCTCCTCCAACCACATGACCTCAGGAAGCTCCCCTCATTGGCTTGGCTGGCTGCCCCTCTTCTGACAGCCAATCCCCAGCCAAGATTGACTGAAAGGGGGCGGGCCTTTCTCAACAGCCAACATCGTCTTGTTTTCTCTTGGGTGCCCAAAGGATTTGTATTATTATCATCATCATCAAATTTTTTTATTTTTTGGTCTTGCTACGGCAGGTTAAACTGTTAACATGTGTATTTATGTACCCATGTAGCTGCAGACGCATTCATATTCTGAGCTTGTAGCTTGCTTGCAAAAAAGTCAGAGCAGAATGATTTTCTGAGCAGTTTGCTTGACTTTGTTCAGAATATTATCACCAGTTGACTGTGTCCTGTACCCAACTGACGTGGTGTCCAGACATGTGTCTGTCTTGCAGGCTGATCCAGTTCTCAGGTTCTGCTGCCCAGGACCGGCCTCGGCCTCGTGTCAGTCTGAACCCAGCGACACTGTCACTGTTTCCCTTGTTGTTGTTGTTTACGCTGGCCTGGCGCAGCGCAGGGCCGCTCACTAGTGGAGGCCGTGGGGTTGAACTGCAGTGTGACAACTTTTTTTCAACCAGTTCATATCTGACTAGGTGGTGTGTGTGTGTGTGTGTGTCTGTGTGTGTTATTGCATACACTGCATATTTTCTCTGGTGGAGATCGGCGACCATCACGTGGATGCATGTTGAGCAGCGGCGCCCCCCTCTGGAATGACATTTCACTGCGTTCCCGCCAGTGAGATATTACTTCCTGGTTTGGGTCCCGGTTCCGATGACCCGCGTCAAACCAGCGGCGCCCGACTGCCTCGACCTCTATGTCTGTCAAGGACATAGAGGCTCCCGCCATGCTGTCTGTCTGACTCACGACCCCCCCACACTCTGTGGTTAAGCCCCATGCACTCGGTGCCCCCCCGACCCCCAAACTCCCACCGCCGTCTGTTTCCATCAAATGGAAACCAGTTTGAGACATTTGCATCCGTTTTCCCAGTGTCCACGGCACCAAACACCACCGGCTGTGTGTTGCCCGCCCTGCCCCCGTCCTCGCCAGCAGACCCCCCACATCCACCCAGTCATCCCACCCCCCACGGTCCCCACTTCCTGCTTCATGATGTGGTCGGGTTGTCTCGGCAGGGTCTCCTCCGGTCACTTTGCGCTCTGTGTCGTCATGCTTTACCTGTGACACGGCGCCCCCTCGTGGACTACCCAGAGAAACGGACAAAGTTAAAACTTCATCTCACAAAGTTTTACTGTTGGCTGCTGCGCAAAAAATGCCTCTGTGTGTAAAATAAGAACGAAGAAAGAAAAAAAAGAGAGACCCCCGAGCGATTGCGGCGCTGGTTGCGTCTTCAGGGTGAAGGTTTTCACATTTGACCCCCAGCTCACCTGTGTTGTTGTTCTGCTGTGTAGAGAAGATGCTATGTTTTGGTCCCCGTGTGTTTTGTGTCTACAGGAACTACATGAACGACAGCTTGCGCACCAACGCGTTTGTGAGGTTCCAAGTGGAAACCATCGCCTGTGCCTGCATTTTCCTCGCTGCCAGAGCCCTGCAGGTAACCACGCAGCAGTTGTTGCTCTTTCAGTCGCCACAGGTTGGTTTGTGAGGCACCGACGTCATCGCAGCAGCCACTCTGCCCGAGCAGGATTGTAGCGACGCTGAGCCTCTTAGAACCAGGACTAACAGGACTAACTGAGAGCCATTAAGTTTTTAAACACTTCTTAAGCTTATTGTCTTATGAGATGGATGTGTGCGTGTGTGTAAGTGTGGAATCTTGAGTGTGTGTTCGTGTGTATTTTTACCTGCACCTTTGGTTTTGCACTTTCGTACAATTTCGTTGTACAATATGCAATGACAATAAAGTTGTTGTTATTATTTATCCCTGATGTGCAGCTGAAACTGTGACCTCTGTGTTGCAGATCCCTCTGCCTTCCAAGCCTCACTGGTACCTGCTGTTTGGAGCCACTGAAGACGAGATCAAGGAAGTGTGCGTCACCACCCTGCGGCTGTACACCAGGAAGAAGGTGAGTTGTGTGTTGTGATTGTTGCGGTTCCCCCCCCCCTCGCTGTTCGGCCTGCTGACACCCTAACCCCCCCCCCGCAGCCAAACTACGACCAGCTGGAGAAGGAGGTGGAGAGGAGGAAGGTGTTCCTGGCCGAGGCCAAGCTGAAGGCCAAGGGCCTGAACCCGGACGGCACGCCGGCGCTGACCACGCTGGGCGGCTTCTCGCCCGCCTCCAAGCCCTGCTCGCCCAACGTGGTCAAAGCGGAGGAGAAGTCTCCCAACCCCCAGGCGGCCAAAGCCGTCAAGAAGGAACCCGACGCCCGCAACCAGGTCAACAAGAGTCCGCACAACGGGTGAGGCGTCTCGCGGCTCGGAGGATTCTCTCTGCTTCTGCACGTTTGTCTTTTCTTCCTTCGCCAACTGCCTGCTTCTGGTTTCCTTTCCCCTCCTCCAGTCTAAGGAAAGACGTGAAGATCAGCAGGAACAGCAGGAGCAGAAGTCGAAGTCACTCGAGAACGCGTTCCCGCTCGCGCTCACGATCTCCTCGCAGACAGTAAGAGCCTCCGCCACTCGCCTCAATCCAACACAGGGACGGCTCCTCGTGTCTCACCCACCTCCTCTTCCTCCTCCTTCTCTTCTGCGTCCTCTTCCTCCTCCTCAGTTACAACAGCAGACGCAGTCGCTCGGGGACCTACAGTTCGGGCTCTCGCTCCCACAGCCACAGTCCGTCGCCCCGCCGCCACCAGCCCTCGCCGCTCCTCCCCCACCTCAAGTCCAAGGCCGCCAGTCACCACGGCAACAGCGACTCCAAGTCGGGCGGCCGCCACAGCAACAGCGGCGGCTCGGGCCACAAGAGGAAGCGCTCCAGGTCGCGCTCGCGCTCCCGCTCGCCCGGCAAACTGGACCGGGAGCGCGAGCGGGAGAGGGAGAGGGAGCGGGAGCGCGAGAGGGATCGCGGCTCCTACGACCTCTCGTCCAAGAAACACAAACACGAACGATCGTCGGGCCACCGCGCCGACCGGCGGGAGCGCTCCCGCTCGTACGAGCGCGAGCGAGAGAGGGAGCGCAGCCACAAGAGCAAACACCACGGCAGCGGTGGCGGCGGCGGCAGCGGCCACTCGGGCCACAGCGGCCGCCACCGGCGCTGAGTCACCAGCGACCAAACTCCTTCACTCGACTGTCGGCGCCAAGACCTGCTGGCTGGCGTCTCTCCTCCCGCTGGCTTCCAGTGGGTCAGCGGATCAGAACCGGGGTTGAGTCTCGCCACTCTAAACGCTGCATTTCTGTCCGAATTGAATCTTTTCGGTTCATCATGAAACGGAACGTTAAAGTCCCGTCGTTTGCAGGGATTTCGATTCCTAGTGCGATTCATCCACGTTTGGCAACTTGTCTCGACTTTGTCTGTTCTGTCCCGGGAATGAAAATCCCTGCGACATTTTCCACCAGCGCCTCGGCTCAGGTCTGATCCCGGCCAGAATCCTGGTGCCGATTGTTTTCTCTAGATTTAACTGTTGCGGCTTTCTGATAAACTGCAGTGTCAGCCTCCAGCCAGCAGGGGCCAGTGTGTCTCGCCACACAAGTAATCATTCTGACAGAAGTGAAGGAGATTGAACGAGTTTTGTCGTGACGTTGGCTTTGACTTTGACCATCATATCCTCGATGAGAAGTTTGTTCTTTACTCTTCCATCACCCTCGGCCCTCATCCATCGCTCCATCCTACCCTCGTTTTCTTGGGTTTTACATGAAAAATTGTGGACTTTGGGGAAAAAAAGATGTTATTTACAGTGTAAAGATGGATTGATCGCCACTGACAATACGTGAACGCTTTGATTTATAAAAGCAAACTACTCAGTGGAACGTTGAATGAATAAATGTAGAATAAAAATCATTCAGGAAAGATCATTGTTGCACATTAAGGGACTGGCAGACGAGTGTATGTTGAGTTTCACTTATTTTATTTTTTCTATATTATGACATGTTCCAAAAGCTTTGTTTTGTACAGTTTTCAAAAGGTTATTCTTTCGTTTCTTTTTTTTTTTTTTTTTCATAAAGGTGACCTGGTTATACATGTATTTGTTTTTCCACCAGAACAGCGGTTGCAGACTTGATTTGAAACTTTTAGTGTCTTCAATTTGTTACACTGGTTTTAGTCTGCAATTTAATTTTTATTCAGTAATAAATGAGTTATTACACTGAAACATGTGGACTTTGTTTGTTTGTTATTTGAGTTGTGAGAAAGATGTAGCGACAGTTTTGTGTAGTTGGAGTAAAAGTCCTTACTTATTATGGCCACAAGGTGGAGCCTTTGACCTATATGCGAGCACAGAGGAGTGAACTTCCAAAGGAACACAGTTGTAATTGAATCAGTGACTTAAACTTTTTAACTCACACACACAAGTCCACCCACCATGGGATTTGAACTACCACCCTGAGGTGTAGAAGTCAGCTGTTCACCCGCTCTGACACCCTTTCTGCCGGCGCATTTAACTTTCGCTTTGGGCAATTAGTCGTTAAAAGTCAATTCAAACCATTGACCCCAGGACCCATACTGTGTAATTTTTTCAGGTTTTCGGACATGTTGAGATTTTGCGTTCTACCGTTCATTCTCATGCTATGCTACGATGATTGGATGGTCAATTCTGTTTGTTTCGGGCTGATTCAAGTATTTTCTTGATTTTATTTTGTCCCAGAAAAAAAAAAAACACATACTATAATAGTATGTAGTTTTTTTTCAGAATTTTAGACATGTTGAGATTTTGCATTTTACTACTCAAAATCACGGTAACCTATGATAGGACGATCATTTCATTGAGTTTCAGGCTGAATAAAGAGTTTTCTTGAGTTTTTTTGTTCCAGATACTGATTTTCGGAATTGAGAATTGAGAATTTACATTCTTCTACACAGTCTCATGCTAAACTTTGACGGTTGATTCTGTGAGTTTCCAGCTGATTAAAGTATTTTTAGGATTTTTTTTGTTTTGTCCCAGGAGAAAAAACAACAAACTGTGGGTATTATGTTGTTTTTCCCCCCGATTTTCACACATATAATGATCATTTTGGTGAGTTTGAGGCTATTTAAGGTTTCTTTTTTTCTTTCCCAGCAAACTCGATAGTTTGTTTGACAAATTCAGTGGAACTATTTGTCAATTCTTGGACTTTACTCTGCTGGCATATTTATCAGTCATTCTGGGGCCATTAAAAACAATTTTGCCCATCAAGCAGCAGGTTTGAACCATCAATCCCAAGATTCAAAGTGTTTTCGCTTACGTCTTGAGCCATCTGTTGACTCTAAGGGTTTTTCTCCTGACACATTTATGTCTCTGTTTGGGCCAACAGCCCGTAAAGAGCTACCCCACCCATTGCGGGACTTGAACTTGAGAAACCGAGGCCTTTGACTGATCTGACTGGTTCAGATTTATTGCTGGTTTCCGTCAGCTGACAAGGCAGTGAGGACACAGTGAGACAACAGCAAAACAAAAACCACCACGACACCGTTGCCAGTAAAATACAGCATTGGTTTGTTTACAGTACTGATTCAGAGGAGTGGAAAAAAAGTACAGTCTCATTCGTCGTTTCAATAAATATTGACCTTTTATCAAAATCACATTAAATCAAATCTCATTCGACAGAAAACTAAAGATAAAAAAAGACAACAGGGTTCACTTTTTTTTTTTTACATACTGGTGTTAAAAATGGGCCGATACATTCAGAAAGGTTAATACTCGTGTGGAATCATGTTGATGTGTGCAGCTTTTCATTCACAGCAGTGTTCAGCTAATCTCAGTGTTTGACGCAAAGAATCTCAGAGGACAGGAAGTTATCGATCCGTCCCTCGTCTATTTACACAGCTGCCTACAAATGTCTTCAATCTATGAGCATAGCAACACATACACACACAGATACACACAGATACGCGCACACACACACACACACACACAAATGCGTACATTTGTTGATTTGGCTCAAACCCACCGGTAGCGGCGGGAAACTGACAACGTTGACGTCGGCACCGTGAGACAACTTCAAAGATTATGTGGTTGAACGTCCGTGTTCCGGGTTGCGTGAAGCTTTGTACTCAGACACTACGACCTACAATGCACTACAATGGATCAGGAATTGACATGTTACTTGACCGGATAACCAGCCACTTCCTGTGGGAGGGGCTTGGATCGAGCACTGCAAGTAGGTCAGAAACTCCCCCTTCATGTTGCTAATCGAGTCTGGAAGGAAATACGATGTTATGACAACTTTTTGTTTTACGACTTAGACAAACCACCGCCTGACGGACAAGCGTACGATCGTTCGTCCGGACCACCAAAGGGCTGGCTGGGTTTTTTAGTTTTTTTTTATACGCAACAACCCAAAACCGAAAACGATTTGATCGCAAAGACACGAAAGGAGAGACAAGCTCCCGATCAACAGCGGCACCATGCAGAGGAACTGATTGGTCACGGTGGAGCGTGACGGTTCTGTGGGTCGTTTAGAAGCTTAAGTGGATCAAAAACATTTGTCAAGTAAGTCCTGCAAAAACAGGAGCCTAACAGGAGCCTAACAGGAGCGCTGCTAACGGCTGCTTTAAACCTCTCCAAACTCAGACAAATGAGTTTTTATGAGGTTGTGCAGAGAAAGACGAGGGAGTCAGTCTTTGGTGACAAGCCTGAGATGGAAGACTAAGACTTAAGCTCTTCATCATCTGTCGAACTTTGGGGAATTTTTACTTGGATCAACATGAGAAGAGGTGTTTTAAAAGCCCAGTTCTGGTCGGGCAGAGAAGGGGCTCGCTGGAACATCGTGCAGCAACACCAACGTTTGACACAATCCCGGATTCTGGGAAATCAGGCCCGGGTTCAATTTCACGGCGTTCTCTCCAACGTTTTTGCATTTCTTTCTCAACCTGCACAATGAAGCAACGGAGGAGTTGACACAAGGAGGGAAACGGGAACCTGCACCTTCGCAGAGGTCCCACTGCCAAGAACCGGCTGCTGGGCACCGAGTCAAGGCGCTTGCACAAGAACAGAAACCTCAGCCGCAGCTGCGACTCCGGAGGGGTTTGTTTCATAAGTCTCCTCCGCTTAAACCTAGCAGTTGCTTTTTGTGACGCGGTTCATTCTGACTTAGTGACCTCCTTTGTCCAGTGCAGCGTAGGAAAGCTCACTGGCCACAGATCAGCGTCCGCCAGTATTCAGTGATCGTTTATCGGCTGGAGGACAAGAAAAGGCTCAACGGTTTGACTCTTTAGCCGCGCTCTGCCTCTGTCCTCGCCCGTCTTTCTGTTACTCGTCACGTGTTTCCACCTTCGCAATCTTCCTCCAATCACAAAGCCGCACGAAAGGGAAAACCGTGTTGTCAAAAACTGATCAACAAATCTTTGAAGTCGGAGTTTCAAACAGAAATGTGCAATAACGAGTCGTCTGCTTGTAACAGTGCCACCTGATGGCCAACCTCCCAACTGCTTTAGTTGTCACACACATACACACACACGCACACACACACACACACACATACACACACTGTCCGCCACCCTCTGTTCAGTGTCGTCATCGTTGCTACGAGACGCGACACGACGTCCCCACTGCTAGAAAGTCTTTATTGCTAAATCCTAAAAATAAACGTTGAGTCTTGAGGGAGTCCAGGTTTGCACAGGATGCTGGTCTGCTTTGGTTGCTGGAGCCCACAGCAGCAGCATCTCAACACCACGCGTTCCCCTCTCAACTCATAGATGTTCAGTCAGCTGATTTTCACCTGGAAGGTGAAAACCTCCTGGTGGCGGCGCTGAAGGTTCCGGGGCTCACAGGTAGGTGGTGGCCTCTCGGTTCTCCCGCTCCCTGGCCTGGGCCACGGCCACGTTGATGCACTGCAGCCACTCCTCGGCGTGCTTCTCGTCCTGGGCCTTCAGCACGTACGTCTTGTCGTCGGTGAAGATCTCGAAGGCGCGCGGCAGCCCGCGGTCGCGACGCTTCTTGGCCACCACCTTGCAACGCGAAAGACGGATTTCAGCCAGTTTTTTAAAAAAATAAATAAGTGTAAGAACGAAGCTTGATGAAAGGTCGAAGACAGAAGAGTGCAGCCTCACCTTGACACTTTGCACCTTGCTCAGCTCGATGGGGATGTCGTCCAGCTCGTCTTTCTGTGGGAAGGGACGTCAGAACACAGAAGAGCCTCCATTAAAACCGCGCAATACTCAAATTCTATCTAAAGCACAAACGACAATAATAACCAGAAACCCAGATTCTTCAGCATATAAACAGAGTGAGCCGCTTGACCCTCCGGGGTTCCGCCACACTCCCAGGACGTGTTTGTTGCCGTGTCCGAGCTGCTCCACCACTCATTGCCAAACCAAACATGTTTTGATTCTTCATCTCGATTACCACTTGGGAAAATAAATGTCTTTCACAACCTACCAACCAGCTCCAGTTGGCAGAGATAGGGGGGGAGAGAGAGAGAGAGAGAGAGAGAGAGAGAGAGAGAGGCCTGCAAGCAAAAACATTTCCAATCTGCGGCTGCTGGGAATTGAATTCAACTCATTATTGTTCAAACCTGGGGTCTGTTTCTACACTCCAACCACTGGAGGCTGTTGTCCGTGACACGACACTCAACCGCTGTTTGTACTTGGATGACACGACACCTGATCCTTGTGTTGTAGCGGTTTGTTTTGTTTGTGGAAATTATACTATTGAAGTTTGGTCAAAGAACAGCAAGATCTGACAAAGGTTTGGTCAGAAATGTTGTTCTCTGCCATCCAGAACCTCTGGGCACTACAAGTTTCAGGACAACACCTCCTGCTGCATCTCTTTGATGGAATGATCTGCCGTGACATTTCTCTCTCCACTCAGTGACCTTATTCTGAGTTATCAGCAAACACGCTGAGCTCGTGCAAATTCTGCTGTCGCAAGCAGAAAAAACCCCTCTGGTCTGGTCTTCCCCTTGCAGCTCTTTATCGTCCTCTTCTCCTCCTCCTCCTCCTCCTGCTGCTTGCTACTTGTGCGTAATGATGTCTGTTTTGAGTTACGGCGTGTGAGAATGACTCATGTTGTTGCAGCACGCCGCTCTTGGCCTGCGGCGTCCCTCAAGGAGGCGTACTGGGGCCGGACGTAATTACACTGGGCTACAGCAGATGCTCCCCGGGGACTCGGGGACTCGTCACAGGAAGAGATTTCCACTGATTCACGCAGAATTTGGTCGCCGTGTTGCAGAAGCCGGGGGTGGAAAACACAGATAAAGCTCGGGGCCCGGGTTGCCGGGGGCGACGTACAGATTTGCCTCTCCGGAAGAGCAGCTGGTTCCCCGCCAGGGTGAAGTAGCGGGTTTTCCAGCGCTTGATGAACTTCCAGCGGACCTGCTTCTCCTTCAGCTTCCCCTCGATCAGCGGCTGCCCCTCCTGGTTGACAACTAGAGGGCAGCACAAACACAGACAGACAAGGCGGGAGATGGATTAGTAGTGTTATATAAATGTCTCTGTCTCTCTAACTGTTTCTCTCCATCTACAGTATTAGGGATGCACCGATTCCACTTTTTACAGAATGAGTAGAGCATGAGTACTTGCATTTTGGTACTCACCGATACTGATACCAATATCGGTACTTAATAAAGCCATTACACATTCTGGTATTATATTGATTTTTGGATTTTCCTGCAGATGTTCTGTTATTTGAACAACATTCCTAAGCATCTTTTTTCTATTTTTTCAACACATTGAACAGGATTGTCATACACGTACACATACAACTAGTAACGGTGTAGCGGTATCGGCACGTATTTTACTCAAGTATGAGTAGAATACGCAACCCTAATATGTGTAACATTTATTTGTCCCTTTCAGCTGGAACTAGCAAGGAACGGATCAGAAGGATCCGCTCTGACCCGGTGGAAGATCTTTGAGTCCGACATTTAAATGTTCAGCGTTGAGTTCAATGAGCTTCGTAAAGCCCAACAGGTAAACAATCAACAAAGCACAGGCTGAACTAAACAGCTCAGCATGTTTGGCAACCACATCAGTGACATTTGTCCCAGTGACAACTTCTCCATCTGCTGGCCAAAAAGCAGCCCCGCAGAGAATTTCATAAGACCCCCTACATGCTGATAATTTATTTCATCTGGCCAGCAAACTTATATTCTCCACAGTGTTTATTTGTTTTTGGGCGTCAGTGGGATTTATCGTGCGGCGAGATCTGGAGCTGCAGCAGAGAGCCGGAGGACGGGCAGGCACAGCGGTCGTACGTGGGACTGTTTTTGGCAATAAATCTGAGAGAGTTTCGTAACAACTGGCAACTGGACTTTCTTGGTCCTTGGTTGAAACTACCACATCATTATGCACTCGGCTGTCAAATTAAAAATGTAAAAAATGAATGTTAAAATTAGCGGCATAGTTTTGGATCTTCCTGATACGAAAACTAATCCAAGATGCTCAACTATTGTCGCATGGTGTCGACCCACACTCAGGACTGAAAACAAAGCTGACACTAAAGCAAAAGTTTAGCTTTGACGTCAGTTCTTTTGACTCTCGTCTGTCAGTGATCACTGTTTGTTGTTCAGCAAAAACCTAAAAAGAAAAAAAGTCTTGTTGCCCGTTCGCTAAAAAGTCAAACTGTTCCAAATCTCGTCGGCATCGCTTGGTTGCAAATCTACAAAAAGCGCTTTGTGTCGTCGGTGGAGGAGGCGGAGGACGTCCATCAGGCCTGGAGGGCCCTGATTAGCGGCGCAGAGCCAATCGGACCTCCTGGACAGAGTTGGAGCTCAGACCCGTGGAGGGGGGCGTGGAGGAGAAGAGGGGGCGGAAGCGAGTTAATAATAAAAAGGTCTCACAGAATTGTTTTCCATGAGTGACTGTGTAAAATTGTGCGACTATGTAATTGGACGGCGCTGTGACAGTGCAGCCAGAAGGCTCCAGTTCTGGGTTTTGACTGGCAGCACAGACGCTGCCAACAATCTTGCAACGGTTCAGTGATTCAAAGAGTCAACCGACTGATGTGGCGACTCGTCTGAACCAGCTGCTGACGTGGTGAACAGTCACCGGGACACCGGGCTGACTGCAAAAAACCCCCCCCAAAAAACAACAAAAATGACGGTTCGTTAAGTTGCTGGTTCAGCCACTGTCCTAGAGGAGTCTTTCACGCTAATGTTAGCCACATTAGCTCCTCTAGGACAGGCAAAAAGAGTGGAAAACTGTTCTTCCAATTCAACCAATTTGTGATGAAATTCAACCAAAGGTTAAAAAGACATTTGTTGGCTAACGGATGACTGGAAAGTGCCTGTACGGCTCCTAATTGCAGGTTTGATTCAAAAAAGTGATGGTGACTCAGTGGAATGTCAGCTTCCAGAAACACGTCCACCGACCGGCATCAGCGCACAAAAATGCCAGGATCCTGTTGACGTTGTTGTTGCTGTGGAGATGGAAGATAAAGCTGCCGGGGTCCATAAGTCATCGCTCGTCTGCTTTGATGGCGACACCTGGTCGGTGACGCTGGGATGCGCGGTCGGCCTCGGGGCAAGAGTTGGACTGCCTGAGACACGCTGACGCAGTCAACAGGCTGCAGGAGAAGCTGGAGCTGCAACGACCTCGTCCCTCGGAACCCCGACGACCCTACGCAGGAATTCTGCCTCACACTCGGAATTTCCTGAATGTGCAAAATTATTTCTGATGGAGAAAAATTGTTTTCTGGCCGACGTTCCTTCAGGTGACTGACGGCAGGATGATGGAGAGCTCGTTGGTGGAGGTCTTCCATCTTCCAGTGAGGCGAAGGTCAAAGTCACACGGCTGAACTTCCAGAAGACGTCTTATGCAGCCGTGAGCAGCGGCAAAAATGTCTCGAGCCACGTCCACAGCAAAACAGTGTTTCTGAAACCAAACTTTTTTGGCATGTGGTGACGAAAAAAATCTCTGTCCACACCAACGGTGTGATAAGATCTATCTCCATCCACACGAAACCACAAAATCCGAATCAAGCAATGTAATGCAAATGCCAAAGCAGTAGGTGGCGATATCACCGCCTACCACTAACAGGAAGACCATTTTAGCCAATCACAAGGCGGAAAATAAATACATGATCGGAAGAACAACAATTGCGAATCGAAGCAGAGTAGATTTCTTTCCTCACACTGTCACACGAGTACAAAATCAACACAATTGAACAAAACTGGGAGCCATGTCAGTGAAAGTACCACGACATACAAGCTGATAAGTTGCTAAACAGCACCAGCGTTTTGGCGAACGCTTCCATAACATCCACTAGTCTCAATGGAGACACCTCACTGTTTACCGTCGCACACTGTGACAGTAAACAGATTACTGCGGTTTTCCTCGCTGGAACCGGACTTCTACAAAAAAGTTCACCCTGAACTCTGGTTACAAAAAAAACTCCAGTTTCAGGAGTCGACAACTGCGGTTAAAACCGTGCAGAGAAACACACAGTTTTAAAAAGACCCGTGTTGGTGCAGACGACCCCTGAGACAGACTGACTCCCACACATACAGTACGTGCAGAGACAGCAGGAGCTCGTTCCAGACTCCCCCTTCAAAGGCATTCCTGTAGTTAAACTCCACAGTACATTCATCATCACCGCGGCCTCGGAAAACAACTACCGGCTGCGCAAAGTCAGAAGTCCTTCCTACGACGTCGCCCTGAAGGAGAGAAAAAGTGAAAGTTGGCTGCAGGAATCACGTAAATGAAAATGAGCCACGTCAGCAAGTTTTTTTTTAAATTAAGGCACGTCAGCAGGGGGCGCCGTGAAATACATCAGCTGTGGATGTAGACACAACGCGCAAAAATATATACAAAATACAAACTATAAATCCACCCATGGTGGTTTGTGTTACAGTTGTTATGATGAAGAACTTTTCAAAAGTGGGTCGCGGAAAGAAAAAGAAGCCGAGCGGGTTTTCCCAAACAAGAACGTCGCTAAGTTGTTACATATGTTTCCCGCGAGATGAGTCACTCGTTCACTTTTCACTTGGAGCCCCGACAAACAAGTCTTCCGGCTGTTTTGCTTTCTCGACTTTGGCCGCTGATGTTTTTATGGGCCTCCTTCACTTCGGTGACGAACATATTTACACCATCCTTCCAAACTTTCCAATAGTTTGTGTTGCGGGTTTCGCTGTTTTGCGCTCGGATGTTCCTCGAACGCCGTGTGCCCGGTGTTTGGTAGCATCGAGCCGTTAAGCGCTTGCAGCTGGAGCGAAAACCAAACTGAGCCAAAACTTCCTGTGAAGATGGAACGTCGGACAGTGACGGCTGATCACAATGATCACTCTTAAATCTTTAGACTTGTTTGATTTTGGTTGTAGTGGGAGGAAGATTCCTTCCGCTGCCGCTCAGACTCTTCCAGTGGAAACAACATGATGGGGATATTTCGGAGTTTCTGAGTTATTTCGGAATTTCGATCCGCTGGTTCTCTGATTTAGTTGTGAAGTTGTGAAACAATCTCCAGGGACACATCACAACTCGACTGAAAAAGACCCACTGGGTTTCCTCACTTCTAGGAACTAGGCGATAAAAGGCTAAAAAAAACAGTTCGTCCAGGAGCTTTTTTTTTTTTTAAAAAACGGCTTTGCAGCAGCTACGAAATAAAAACTCTGAAGAGTTTCGGTTATCAACAGTTTAAGACAATATTAAAGTGAACAAAAACTAGCGTTATTGACAGAAAATTAAAAAAAATTAATGTACTTTAAACTTTCTTGACCTGATATTGAATCTGTGAACTTTTAATCCCGTCACTGCGGTCGCAAACCCCGTAATGTTGTAACGTTTTTTGTTTTTTTTCACACAACACATTGCTGTGAATGACACGGAGGTTGAGGGGGCGGAGCCTGGACGGATTTCAGTGTCAGGTGACATGTCAGGTCACCAGTAGGCCTTACTCAAAGCCAAAGAAATAATAATAAAGGAGAAAAAGCAGGCAGGAGATGATGTAAAACGCACACAACACATTCTGAGGCACACAAGCGTGGACCTGCCGTGCACACACAGCAATGACAAGCGACAGGCTGAATCTCTGCGAGGACAAATCGACCCACAGGGGGCGCTGGCCTCGGTCCAGCTGAGTCGACCGTCAGTAATGAGAGCCACCTGCCGACACGCCGCTGCCTTTCAAACGCGCACTCATAAAAGAGAAGACTTTTTTTCCTCGGCAACCTGAGAACCCGTCGTGTTACTTTTGCCCCTTTTAAAGGATCATTACTGTTACTTTGACTTTTTTTCACTTTTTAGCGTGGGGACGGTGGAAGTCATGTGACAGGAAGTCCTGCCGAGCTCAGAGCACGTGTGTGTGAGCGTGCACGTTTTTTTTTTACTGCCGCCACTCATGAAGGCCACAACGTGAATCCCAGTACAAACTGCAGACTGTACATCCTGGATTATGGGAGGAAGTCAGTCTCCCATAATCCCAGACTTTCATCTTTTCTACCATCGTCTCCGATCTTGAGAAACGTCTCCTCTGGCCGACTCTCACTGTTCTGTCTGCTGTCACCTCTGGGCAGCTTCCTGCTTCAAAGCTGCTGGGCTGTTGGTTGCCATGAGGAGAAGCACCGTGACGCTCGCTGCTCTTCACCTCCTCACCTTCACCAGAACATCTGCAACCAGCCGCCACCTTCACACTGCTCTTATGTAACATAGTCAGCTTCCACCGTGCCCCCCCCCCCCAGACCCCTCACCCCCGCTGAGCTGTCAGAGCCCCACACCCCCCACCCCCACCAGGCCAGACTGTCACCCCTCAATTTACACTATCTGAGATTTATGGCACCTTCCCTCGTTTACACAAAACTTTTTACTTTTTATGAGCTTCTTGTGTTTGTCAAGGTCCTTTGGCGGGGGGGCAGGGGGTAGGGGGGGCGTTATTGGTTGGGGTTGAGGGGATTGGGGGGTTAGGAGGTGGAGGAGGAGGAGGATCCACCGTGAGAGGCAAGCGCAAAAAGAAAAAGACGTCTAAATGTTACATTTTATGTAATTTTCTTTTACATAATTCAGTGATTCAGGGGCTCTTCCAAGTCTGACTTCATCAAGACAGCGAGCTGCTCCTGATCCTACACCACCTCCACTGTTCTGGGAAAAGATTACCCCCCACCAGCACTCACACACTAACACACGTGAAAACACTCCACACAGGAGAGATTCACAGCCACGTCCAAGGGAAACACAGCCGAGGCCAAGAAATATAGAGGGAAGGAAATAATTACACCTCCACATTTTCATTATTGTTATTGTTTCTTTCTTTTTCTGGACAGAGAAGGCGAACGAGACAACAAAGAGCTGGTTTGTGGAAACGTCAGAATGGAATCTGCAAAACCTTTCACAATTGCTTTCTCATATTTCAATACTTTGGCTGTGGCAGAGCAGTTAATTTTGATTGACAGCATCTATCTATCTATCTATCGACCTGGTCTTCAGGTGCTCCTCCTGACAGACCTCTGCTGCCTCACCTCCACACCCAGAGGTCTTGTGCTCATTGGATAATTGCTTCATCAACCAATAAAATCGCCGTGCCAGACCAGAACAATCTGGTCTACTGTCGCTGGTCTGAGCCCAGCCTGCGATGAGTCTTGACTTGTTCCAGTGAGTCAAGAATCCATCCACCCATCCATCCATCCATCATCCATCCATCCACCCATCCATCATCCATCCAAACATCCAAACATCCATCATCCATCCATCATCCATCCATCCATCCATCATCCATCCATTCATCCATCATCCATCCAAACATCCATCATCCATCCATCCATCATCCATCCATCCATCCATCCAAACATCCAAACATCCAACCATCAACTTTAACAAGCCTCTTTTATGTAAAGCAAACCAGTGCAGTGCATGTGAGTCTGTGTGTGTGTGTGTGTGTGTGTGTGTGTGTGTGTGTGTGTGTGTGTGTGTGTGGCCTTCTCGGGGTTGTTGCACATGAAGCAGAGCCACGCCCCCTCCTCCTGGCTGTAGCCAAACAGGTCGAAGAACCTGACCTCCTCCAGCTGAGCCTGCAGGACGTCCAGCTCCTGCAGACACACGGCGAGACCTCAGAAGGAGTTTGGCAACCGACTCCAGCTCACACTCACACTCGACAACACAAAGTGTGATGTACAAAGAGGTGAGGCCCGATAAACGATGGGCAGATTCCTCCTCTGCTGCTGTTATTACATCAGCGTTTCCATCCGTCGGCTCCCCCACAGTCTGGAGGAAATACTGCGTCTGCGTGCCCACTGCTGACAGTGTTTACTGCTGCTTTTTATTTATAGCGAAAACCTCGGCGGTTCACGTGCAGTTCAAAGACTGGCGGCAGCGAGCCGGTAACCTGGCGACTGAACGGATGGAAGTTTATTTGCACTGTTGTTGGGGCTCCTCCGAGACGACAGCAAGAAAAGAAAAAATTTACTACTGGAGAAAGAAGATCTGTTTATTTACAGGAGACGCTGAGCCAGATGACAGAATCCTGTTTCACACGCGCACACAGACACACACACACAGGCAATTTAGACTCTGACATTCCAGTTACGCACTGTAACACAACTGTGCATCACAGCGACGGGACAGGAAGTGATGGGAAAGATGGGGAGACCAGGTCCACATCCCTGAGGGCCCCCACATCCCACCCCAGCACATGGTCCCAGTTAAACCCCCTCACACCCCAATAAATACACACAAATACACTGGGGTTGACACCTAAACCCACGAGAGGAAACACACGTTGGGCCGAGGCCGTTGTGGAGGGAAAACAGAACTATTTAGGGGGAGACGGCCGGAGCGCCGCCGCCGCCATCCGTCTTCATGACGGAGAGGCCGTCCGTCTCCCACGTCTTCTCAATGTGTTTGGAGAGTTTAAAGCAAATCTCCTCACGATGAATTCCCAGGTTTCAAAAGTCGGCGTGAAAGTGGGGTTTTCTGTCGTTCCCGTCGAACTTTGACCTCTCGCCACAATCTGCGATGATCCGCCGCCGGACGAGGGAAAAGGATTCCCACTGACAGCCCGCAGTGGGAAGGAATGAAAGAAAAACAGGTAGCTGGAGGTGCTGAGCTGTGAGCGACTGACCCGCTGATTCGCTCCGATCCCTTATCTTAGGTGGGAATTCCGGGAAAACCGCTCCGGGTTGCGGCTAATCTGCTCATCTGCTGTTAGCATAACTGCCAATGAAGGCCTCAGGGAGGCGCTGTCTGGGTCTGAGCCAATCGTGGTTTTGGTTACTGTGGGAAAACCGAGTGAAATGAGTGAATTGAAGAGGATTTAAGACAATCAACAAAATGCTGACGCGTCACTACTGACGCCAGCGCTGCGGTTCGTTTTTGAGGGTAGCAGGAAAATGAAGGTTGGACGATACGTTTGGTTGTTTTGAAGGAAACCCAGTATTTAAAGTAGCCCACCTGACAGCGTGCAAGATGGCAGCTAACTGAGAGTAAGACCCTTGTTGCCTTGTGTATATTCTTATATATATGAGAACAGTTTGACTGTCATTATACTATAGCATATAGAGGATACACTTTTATTAATGTATTTATGGGCAGCATGTTAAGCTTTTACCAATTAAAAAAAAAAGTCATAAATCAAGCCGTATTTTACATACTGTTAAATAAAAAGAACTGCTTGTGTGTCGAGATAATGTGACTCAAATGTGATTCGTTCGCTCAGTTTTTGGAGCAGTGAGATTAAAGTCCTGCAAGAACCTCTTCCTCTGTCCTCCTGATCGCCCTTCAGTTCAGTTCCAACTCAAGTCGCACCACCGGGTTCATTCTGTGGAAACCACTGCAAACAAATATCAGAGGTAAAAAAAGGAACCTTTGCTTCAAGCCTGACTCCACTGTCACTGGAAGACTGCGAGAGTCATCGCGGATTTCAACTCAGTTCAACGTCTGAAAGCCTGCAGGCGAATGGCGGAAAGAAGCGGTTAAATGGTGAGTTGACCACAGCCTGCTGCAACACACACACACACACACACACGCACACACACAGAGTTAATGGTTTGTTGATGTTTGAAATAAGCTTTGAGGGGTGTGTTTAAGGACAAGGCTGCAGCTGGTGGACTAGTCAATGAGCACGCACACACACACACACACACACACACACACACACACACACACACACACACACACTCAGTGACATCTGATTCAACAGAGTCGATTCTAAAAAAAGAGAGAGAGGTAGAAACAATGGCACAATTATTCAACCTGAAAAACAATCCGTCTATCCTCAAGTAAACCCCCCCCCCCGACCCTCTCCCCGCCTCCATCCCCCCCCACCCCGTTAGTCTTTGGAGACCATCAATATAATCGGATCAGGATGGGGGGGGGCTGCAGCTGCCTGACTGATGACTACTGCAGACATTCAAGTCCTGCAAAATGTCAAGAGCCACTCTCACGTTTTCACATTCGCTCCTCAAAGGCTCTTAAGGAGGAGAGAGAGAGAGAGAGAGAGAGAGAGAGAGAGAGAGAGAGAGAGAGAGAGAGAGAGAGAGAGAGAGAGAGAGAGAGAGGAGCGTGAAAGCTCGGGTGAAATCATTTATTTTTACCACGGAGGTCACGCTCTCGGCCGTGTTTACACAAAAATTACTCGATGCTCCTCTGTGTGTGTGTGTGTGTGTGTGTGTGTGTGTGTGAGGGTGGGGATCGGGGCCACGGAGGAAAACCCACCAAATTGTGGTGCCGAAGCAGATAATTGGATGAATTTCCGATGGTCTTTTTTCCCTCAAATATTCACTATTGTAAACACTGGCCAGGGCTCAGGAGTCTGCAGGGGGTGGGGGGGGGGGGTTGGTTTCTACCAGGGTGTTCCCAGGGTGTTCCAGCTGATACGCATCTGCGCTTATTAGATTTACTATTTACTTGCGTGGAAGTGGCGGTGACCCATTTTCTTTGCAGCCCCTATCTGTGATTGGACGGAGCCGAGGGCGAATCCACCGTGGAAACCAGAGAAAACAGCGACGGTGCAGGAAAAAGATCGCCGTGCAAAAAGAAAGAAAAAAACCCACAAGTGGCACAAAAACACCAGAGCAGGTCGAGGTGAGGGGAGCGCTGGGACAGTAGAAAAAAAAACCAGGGCTCAGTATCACGTTATAACGTGAAAACTACCAGATCCCGGATTTGGGAAACACTCGGTCCGCTGCAGCAGGTGGCGCAATATTCATTTTCAAAACAGGACAAAAAAAGAAAAGAGGCGCAAACGCTTCAGATTTAACGAAGCCTCATTAGCGACATCAGTCAGATTTATCATTAGTCTTTTTAATAATAAATCTGAGTGATGTCACTTCTGCCCTCTGTGGTTCCTTCCACCCAGAAGCAGTGAAACCGGGCCGTTGAAGTTTTCGTCTCCGAGGCCTCGTAAAGGATCCTCCCATCCTCCGGGGGGAGCTCTCCCATCACACCTCCTATTCTCCTATAAGGAGTGAAGTCTGCAGGACGTGTCTCCAGTTCTGTCTCGCCTCTTCCTCCTTCTCCTTCTCCTCCTCCTCTTCTTCCTACTCTTCCCCTTCCTTCTCCTCTATCTGCACCTCCTCCATCTCCTCCTTTTCCTCTTTTTCTTCTTCTTCCTCCTCCTACATTTGCTCCTCCTCCTCCACTTACCCCATCTCCACCTCTTTCTCCTCTTCCTTCCCCTTTTCCTCCTCCTCCTCCGCCTCCTCCTCCACCGCGTCCACCTCCACCTCCGCTTCTCCCACTCCTGAAGAACGAGGCTGAAGCCACGGTGAAGATAAAAGACTTGCTGGGACTCTTTGCAGTTGGCAGTTCTGTTTGTTTGGAGTCAGAACTAAACCTGCTGGACCTGCTGTGCCCCCCCTCCCCACTTTTCCCCTCTTTTCCATCCAAGTTTTCAACATTTAGGCCGCAAGTTGCAATCAAGACTGTTTTTGTGATTTATGGAATATGAAGAAAAACCAAACAAAGGGGAACAATGCAGAAGGAGAGTCAGACTCTCACAGCTCCTCTTTGTTCTCCTGAAGCCTGAACCTGATTCAGACATCATTTACATAGATCCAGTTTCACTGTAAACAGTAAAATACTTTTTCCGTCTTTACGGAGCCAAAACTGCACATTTTTGAAACTGATTTCCAGAGTGGTGAGAAAATGCTAAAATTCTCACGAAACGCCGATTGTTAGGTTTTTCGTGAAAGCTTATGCACGTTGGCCCAGGTCTCCTTGTCCAATTTCACAAAGCAACCTTCCTACATCATCAACAGCGCCACATCAGGCTTGGTGTAAGTACTGCAGCAGTTCCGTCTAGACGGAAAACTATTTCTGGAGGCGACTTTGTTTGTCTGAAGCTTTTTTCTTGACGGTGGGTCAGAAAATGGCAAATTCCGAAAAAATACTGTCTCCGTGTGCACGAGGCCTTGGACACTGCAGAGTTCAGGATGGTGCAGGCTGAACCCTCGTCCCCAGAGCCGAGGGAGAGACTGTCTGTCCTGATCCTTCAAGCGTCTGTAGTCAATCAGATTGTTCGACTCTCTCTGATGAAGACCGGTGTGAAATACGTGATTTCCATCCGGTTCGACAACATCCAGTGAGAAAAAAGGAGCGGTGTCAGTTGTGCCTGAACAGGTTCTAGTGGAACACCCTGTCCTCCTTCCTCACCGTGATGATCCGCCCACCGTCTCCCAACGACAGGACTTTAATTTTTCTTTTTTTATGATGCTCAGCGCTCTTTCAAGGCCGCCGCTGCCCCGCTGGGGCCAGACAGCGGCGGCAGGAAACAGGTTTTAGTGCCGAGCAGGAAGGTAAATCAGAGGTTGTTTTTTTTTTTACGGGAGACAGATACAGCGAGGAGTAAAAACTCACCGACGCTTTTTACGAGGACGTTTGAACTGCTGGGGCGTCACACGGCGAGATTATCTAGACAGAGCCCTGGATTCCACGAGGTGGGAGGAGCTTCTGCACCTCTCCTGCCCCACAGTGAAACCGTGTGAGCGTCCAAAGTGTTTTTTATCGGCCGTTCTAATGATTTCCTGGGCAACTTTCACGTTGCCGCTGTCACGAGGCAGGAGGAACCGTGAGGGGAAAGAACGCCGAGCAGAAACCAGATGTTTGCTAATTAGCTGGGAAACTCTGTTAAAGGTCCAGCGTGTAGAATTTGGCCTGATTTGTGATTTTTATACTGGTAAAAGCTCAATATACTGCCAGTAAAAACATTAATGAAAGTGTAGACTCACAGTACAATAAAAGTCATTTGGTCATAACAATACAAACATAGAGAATATTCACCAGTATACACAGAAATACAATATAGTAGAGTCTTGCTCCCAGTAAAGTGGTAACAGGGTGATGGAAATGCAGCTACTGGCAAGCTCAGGAGAGGGAAGGGGAGTGCAATCTAAAATGTAACCACTTGATGTCGCTGTTTCTTCTCAAAATCTTCAAACATTACACACTTAACCTTGTAGATGAGTACAGCGTGAGCACTAACCTTCCCCTGGGGGGTCACGTGCTGCGTCACGGCCAGCAGGAAGCTGTGGGCTCCTTTCAGCTGCGTTCTCTCCCACAGCGACGCCAGTCTCTCCACACCCTCGTCCGTCGAACACAAGGGGGCGCTGGACTTGCTCTGGGGTAGAAGCGAGAATAGCTGGTGGTTAATCGGCTGTTTTCGCCACCCAAAAGGATTCCTAAAATCTTTGAGCCGGTTGCACCTGCAGGTGTAGAAGCATGATGTGAATCCACAGGTGAGGATGCCGGCTGGTCAGGTTGAAGCTGGACTTGGCGTACAGGCAGTAGTGGCCCTTTAGGGGGCAGCAGAAGGACAGGCGGGCCACACAGCCTCGACTGGAGTCTGGCACAAGCACAACATCGTCAGACATCAGGCAAGCGGTGAGATTATATATGAGCCTGGTGGTTAAAGGGCTGAGACATGTTGATGTTCACACAGGAAGCTCACACAGGTTCTTAAAAACATCACAGCCTTTTGTGATGTCACGCAGGGCACTGGTGCCGCACCTGCAGTCAGGTTAGCGTCGTCAGCGGAACAAAAAGCTGTCATAGCCAATGACAGCGGGTTATCTTGTAAAGGGGGCGGGCTCTCTGCGACTTGTAGCCTGAATCAGGCAGGTGTTGGCTCCGCCCTCCTCCGACACCTTGTTATTTTAGGCCCCTCCCACACCGACGTGTGGGAGGTCCAACGAGGCTTCAGTTTGGTCATGAAGGTGACACCTGGAATTTTAGCAGGAGGCCTTAAACAGAGGGTGTGTGTGTGTGTGTGTGTGGAGATGATAACATTGAACATGCCCTCCTTTGACTGAGCTCCACCCCTGCAGACAGACAGTGATGACATCATCCAGCTGAGAGTAGTGATGACATCACGGACTAAAACTTTATTTACTAAAATTGTGATGGAGCAGCAACTTTTTGTTTAAAAATGTGTTTTTCAAATGGAATATTTTTGCGGCTGTCTCATTTCCTGCCTCGTTTCCTGTCACATGATGAAACAGGCTGGACCTGATTGGTCCCCCTGTGCGTCACCTTCTATGAGGATCTGCTCCGGTGTGGGAATCTGCTGCCTGGAGTCATTGCAGAACTTCCTGACGGCCTCCATGTTGTCTCTCAGGTGGATGAAGAGTTTGTCAGACTGCTCCTCCTCCTCCTCCACCTCCTCCTGCACCTCCTCCTGCACCTCCTGCCCTAGCACCTCTTCCTCCTCTTCCCCAGCAGCTCCTCCACCTCCCGGCTGCTGCTGCTCCGAGTCACCCCGCCCCTCCTGGCAGTCAGGGCGGGGCTTCGTCTCGACGGCTTCCAGGTGCTGCTGCTCCTCGCCGTCCTCGCCGCCGCGGGAGCGGGCTGCGTGGAGCGCCAGGCTCCTGGACCTGAGGGGAAGTCAGAGCCATTAGCCGTTAGCAGATGCCGTTCACCTGCAGTGATCACAACTGTTAGTATTCAATCCAGAACTGGGAACTGAACTGTGAGGTGGAATTCCAGCTTGAGATTCCAAGATTCTGCTGAAAACATTCTACACTTCCAGGCAAACGACGCTTGAAACACGAAGCTCCGCCCACCTGCTGAACCTCATCTCCCGGCGCTCCTCCCGGACCGCCTGGCTCAGGCTGTGGCGCCGCTGGGGGGTTGGGGGTGGAGGCCCCTCCCCCTCGGCTGGCCCCTCCTCCTCCTCCTCCTCCTCTTCTTCCATTTTCCCGTCAAAGGTCTCGATCTTCACCTGCAGCCGCTGCTCGGCTCCGCCCCCTCTGACCCGCCGCCCGGGAGAGGACGGGCACGGCTCGTCCCTCTGTGGCACGCACACACACACACACACACACACACACACGTGAGTACAGCCCCAACTCTCCTCCTCTTTCTGGCTGCTTTTCTGACATTTCCAGTTTTCTCACAATGAGCTTCTCTATCTGTGAGTCCATCGGCCCTGCAACCCCCCCACCTCCCACATCCCCCACCTCCCTCTACTCCCCCCTGTCTGTGCTCCGTCCGTCTTTGTCCTGCGTTTCCACTCGTTTGCCTGCTAATTGTTCCCTTTGTCTCTCCCTCGCTTTTTTCTCTCCCGCTAATTTGTTTTTCCTCCTCCGCAGGCTTTTTTTTTTCTTTCTCGCCCATTAAACAGTTTTTGGCTTGTTTGCTGACAGAGGACTCCCAGATGCCAGGCATCGTTGTCTTTCATCACCTCCTCCTTCTCCTCCTCCTCCTCCTCCTCCTCTTTGCACATTTCAGACACATTCCTCCATTGTAAAAAGACGCTGCTACACGTAGAATATTTTAATCAGAATAAAAACAAATATGTATATATATATATATCTATATGGAGCACATGTGTATGTATGTGTGTGTGTGTGTGTGTGTGTGTGTGTGGGGGGACGTCTGAATAAACACACTCTTTAGCTAGGTACATTTTTAAAAACACACGTGCGTGTGTCCTCATTATGTTGCCCCCCATGGTCCCCGCTCCCTACCTGCAGCGTCCAGCGGTGGCGCTCTCCTCCAGCCGCCTCCCCAGCAGCCGGGCCATAGCGCTGAAGGAGTTGCTCATCCTGTAGACGTCCTTCCCGCCGCAGCCGCCCAGCAGCGCCGGGTAGCGGTCGGTCAGTGCTCGGATCTCCAGCAGCAGCGTGTGGTGGAAGCTGTGCTCCATGCTGGCCAGCAGGGACACCAGGTAGACCAGCGAGGCGTGGGCCTGGTTCTGGAGGGGGGGGAGGTCAACACCTGGCAATTAATTTCTGCAAGATTTTGGAACAGTCCGTCTTGTGAGTGTTGCACATTTCGTCACTTTTAGCCAGAATCTTTTGTTTCCCTCACAAGCAGAACCTTCCTGTGGTCTTGGACTTCCTGCAGCTTCACCCACGTTTTAACCTCAAAACTGTCACAGCTTTCTTTCTTTGTGATCCGGAGCTTCGGTTAGCAGACAGAAGAAAGCCAGAGAAAGCACGTCTGGGCCACCTGGAGGAGGTCTGGGAGCAGAAATCTCCTCACTGGGGCCTTCAAACCTCCAGGTGAGGCCACAGATTAGAACCCGTCAACACGTCTGGGTTCTGGATTCTGGGAAACGGAACTCTGCAGGGATCACAGGAGATGTGGATGTGGCTCTGTGCAGTGTAACGTCTCCTCCTGGGAACATCAAGACCTGCTTGAGTATCAGCTTGACAACACTGAGCAGAAGTTAACTCGAGAATCTGGTTTGATGATCTGCGTTACGAAAGCAGAAGAGCAAAGGAAAAGAGACGCAACGAAACAGCAGCCAGGGGGTGAAACCAGGGAACTTCTGGCTGAGGGGACAACCACCACACACCTGACTCTGGACTTTGGTTTCATCACACGGACAACGTTGATGCATTTCTGTTGTACAAAAAGGCCTGAAGACCTGAAGAAGGCACGAAGAACACCTGATGACCTGAAGAAGCCCTGAAGAAGACCTGAAGAAGGCATGAAGAAGACCTGAAGAAGACCTGAAGACCTGAAGAAGGCCTGAAGAACACCTGAGAGACCTGAAGAAGCCATGAAGAAGACCTGAAGAAGGCATGAAGAAGACCTGAAGAAGACCTGAGAGACCTGAAGAAGCCATGAAGAAGACCTGAAGAAGATCTGAAGACCTGAAGAAGGCATGAAGAAGACCTGAAGAAGACCTGAAGAAGGCAAAAAGAACACCTGATGACCTGAAGAAGCCCTGAAGAAGACCTGAAGAAGGCATGAAGAAGAC